>JBBGZY010001371.1:3000000-3197500 GCA_037952925.1 Lithobates clamitans
ATGTATACATGTTCCAGGTCAAGGAAATGTATTAAAGCAAATAAGTCAGTTTAACAGTCAGGTAGCTAGCATTTACAGAAACAGACCAGGCCTTTATTCCTCTTTTTTTTGTTTCCTCTAAAGAAAGGTTTACCCCAAATAGTTGCATTTAATGCTTGATTGTGTTATTCTGTTCTTTCTTTCACTAGCCTCCAATCATGCCAAAGGTGTCCCATGAAGGTGATACATCAAACTTTGAGGCTTATCCTGAGGATGATTGGAACAAAGCCCCTCCAGTAGCTCCTAAAGACCTAGAAATGTTTAAAAACTTTTAACTGGGTAAGAATTCTATCAAATATGTGCAGTCGTTTGCACAGAAATTATTATTTTTTTATTCTTTGACCATTTTCAATGTGTAAATCGAAAAATGTATATTTTACTGATAACGTACCATAAGCCACATTATTTATAAGGATTGGAGTAAGGGTTTACTTACATAGGCACAAAAATGACCTATTTACATAGGTGCCTGTTAGCACACTTTTATTTGCACTCAGGCACTGTGTAATATAATTCACTCCTATTTTTAAGGGTATGTCCAGCTAAAATATTTTTTTAAGCTTTGGATAGACAAAGGAAAGGTAAAAACACCTGGTTTAGGTTTTTAGTGCTACCCAGGACTCACTTTCTGTCACTTACATTCATAGTAACATCAAAGTTTCAAACAGGAAGTGAGGTAAAAGCAACATTAGAGAAAAACAAAGATCATTTGATTACTACTTTATCGAGAGCTCTCTAGGGATATTTATTCCCTCTATGCTTCTTAAAATCAAGTGATTTAAGAGATTTGGTGCCCTACGCCTTTCTTCTCTTCTCTTTTAGCAATAAAAAGCTGAAATGGTTTTAGCTTTCATAGTGTTTAATCAGCTGTTTTCCTGACTGTACCAGCCAGGAAATGCTCTGAAATTGGAAGTGACTAAATCCTCGTAATTTCTGGGTACGTTTGTCACAGAGGAGATCAGGGAAAGGATATACCTCCATCTCCTCTGTGGGACACCGCCCTGACCATTTACTACAGTCCTGGGCTCCCCAGAGTAACGGGAGAGCCCAGGAACCAGTGGTGGTGGTGGTGGGGGGGTTCTGTCCAGTGGTATAAAACTCACCAAGATCACTTTCCTTTACCTGGAAGCCGATTGATAGTCATGAGTGCACCCTGCAATAAATGTTTGTGTGTAAAGTAATGATTTAACAAAGTAGTTAAGTCCGCTTTTTTATTTATATATACAGGTATGCCTATAAAAGGCTTACCTTTAGGTACAGTAAATATTTCTGAAACATGTACCATTTAGGAAATTTTTACTTTAGTAACAGCCAGTGACATCACTACCACCTATGCACGGCACGCTCAATGGATGGCATGCATTCTATTTAAGAGAGCTGTGCCATGGCAGAGATGTCATTGCGGCTCCGCCATGCAAACGACCAGAGCCCGCAAACCCTAAAGGAAGGCCGGGTGAGGATGGAAGCCCTGCCAGTGGTGACTGAAGGCCACTGGAGGGCTTCGTTTTAAGGTAAGTCTGTCATTGTGATATTATCCTGCAGGGGCCTGATTTTTATCTTTTTAATTTTTTTGGCTTTCTAACACTTTAATATGAATAATCAAAAATGATAAACACATGTATGTATAGCATTGGAAACTTTAAAAAAATGAACTACTTCAACAAATACCATTATAGTTTCACTGTTATGAATGGGTAATAAATCTAATCTGCTGCATATTCAACTGAATTGATTTTTTTTTTTTTTTTTAGAAGACTATTAAATGAACGAAAACAACAATAGGAACTTTGTGGATAAAATGGAAATCCACTGTCATCCTTGATGACAGCTCAATGCGCAAAGAGAAGATACCTCTTTTAGCCTTGCTAATGATCAAATCACGACAAGCCATGGCCATTTATAATTACTGGAGGACTATGGACATTTGCAGATTGTACACCTCTCAATGGAACATGACGACAAAATCCTGTGCATTCCAGTACATAGGGTCCTTAGTACTAGAGCATGTGATTCTGATGTGGAATCTGTAGCTGGCTATCATTGCGTTTGTGTAGTGTCAGATCAATTTTGAGCTCAGTTATTGGCGAACAAAATGCAAAATGTGACTAAGCATTTCTTTCCATCTCCATTGCAAACGGTTCAACAGCAGTTCTGGAATGCATAGTAATAATAATGTATTATTTGTAAAATAATCTGCCTTTATGGGCTCACACTAGATAGGTGCTGAAAGGGAATGTATTCTAACCTTTGCTTTCAAAAGTTCATGCAAAAGGCAAATCTGTTTTTTGCTACTTTTAGAAAATTTGCAGGATTCATTTTTCCTTCTTTCTTGTTTGTATCTAAAATAAAATCTATATACAAGACAGACATTTCACAGACAATATACACGATAGTGCACATCAGTAGTCATTAGAAGACCTTTTGTTAAAGTTCTTGCTAAAACTCGTATGATATCAATACCTTTACCCAAGTGAGTACAGTGCCACCTGCACATATACCACTTGTTTTTCCATGAGTTAAAAGAGAATTATAATCTAAACAAAAAAATTTCAAAACGGTCTCTAAACGTGTAGTCCATGCCTTTCATGGTGGATTGTTGGACACCTCTGTGAGCAATGCTGTACAAGAAAGTAATGATGGCACCATCCCACAGGACTTTGGAGTCCAAAGTAAAAGTACTTTAATTTTTTTAAACAAGATAACATGAAACAAAACAATTGCATTTTGGAGGTTGAGCAGTCTCCCTTCATCAGGGTTTAGGGTGGCACCTCTTATAAATAGAGAGCAAACATCTAATTCTTCCTAAAAAGCCCAGAGTCCGGCCTTTTATGCACATGCAGCACCCTAAACCCCGATGAAGGGGGACTTCTCTTAACCCCCAAAACACATGGATCATTTTGTTTCATGTCATCTTATGAATTAAAGAGCTTTTATTTTGGACTCTAAGGACCCGTGGTGTGGTGCTACTATTGCTTTTTTTCAGCCTAGAACTTTACTCTGCATGCTCAATGAGGCTCCCTAGTCACATGAGTGTGACCTAACCAGAGCCATTGAGCTTTACCAATTCGATTCCATTATGTGATATTGGATCTCAATTAACTTGGGATCCAATGCCTCATATCTTGATCCTTCTAGCAATCAAAACAGAGGTCTTTTAAACAATCCCTATCTATACGAATGAATAATAAAACAGTTTCAGCTTTAAATACACTTTAGCCTTAACATGTGTTTGACTTTTGGAGGCATAGTTATCCCATAAATAGGATGTTCAAGAGATCTAGGTTTTTGTTTTTTTTTTAACTTTTAGCACAGAGTTTATTTTTGCTCAATGAGTAAAATCTTAGAGAATTTGCCCAGTTGCTCATACCAAATATTTGTATTTTACCAATGTTTTTATAGTACTCTTTTGCATTCATTCTAAAAAATGTCCCCAACTAAATCTCATGCTTTTCCAAGATCTCAAACTTTAGTACGGTTTAGGAGGTCATTCAGTAAGCACAACATTTCCCTAGCCTAAGTCAAAACTTTTTCTTACAATCTACAATTATTGTTAATTTTGTCTACAAAAAAAAGAATTAAAAAAAGCACATATTGACTATGTACATAAAAGAATATATTAAGACCTGAGCACAGAACATGTGCAAAGATGTAAATGTTTGTACTTAACAAAGTATAAGTTTTATTTTTTAAATTGTGTTTTTTTGTTTTTTGTTTTTCAAAAACCTTGTTCAGGGATGGGTTTAAGACATTTTTTTTAAATTTTCTTTTTCTAAAAAATAATGTTCTTTTACACCTGTGTGTGCGTGTGTGTATGGTATATAAAACGATAAAAAGAAAGGTTGTGCCTGCTGACATTTAAGTGTTTTGTCCTTAAAGTTCAAAGGATTGCTGTCAGGACAAGGCACTTCAGAGGCAAGTGTGATATTGGGTAGATTTAGTATTTCATTGGGGTAGTAAGGTATACAGTGTAAAATCCTTTTAGGGCAGTTGAGGTTTTTTTCACTGTGATTCTGAATAACTTCTATTCATTATGGAAGTAGTTAAAGTGAGATTACAATCCAGACACTTGCATTGTCAAGTTAAGTAGCTACTTTGTATCGATCACTTTAATACGGTTGGTTAAACTGATGACTATTTCTAAATTTGCACGTCAAATGTAAAAAGAATCTGCTTTTATGTTTTTTGTTATTTTTTTTCAGGTTGTATTTTTAAAACATAGTGTTACAATTGATTTACAAATGTTTTCCTAAAATAATAATGCAAATTGCTGTCATCTTGATTTTTTTTTTTCCTGGACATTATTTATTAAAACATATAAAATATCAACCATATATGAAAGCCAAATGCTATCTGTTTATCTTTTGGATAGATGTAAAAATGTCTCTTTTGCATCGTCTCTCACTAAAGTGTTCAGGAAATCCGTACATTTACTTTCAACATACCAACTCTAGGGGGTTGATTTTTTTGATTTACTAAAGACAAATAGACTGTTAGCTTTGCAAGGGCTTTTTAATTTTGCTAGGGAATTTTTTCTTTAGCTTGGTGAATGTGGGGAAAATTTACTTTGCAAAGAATACCCAATCATATGCAAGGAAAATAAAAATTGATATATTTGCCTGCACGTGATTGGATGATGGGGTTCTGCAGAGCTTCACCTTATTCACTAAATTTCCTTGCAAAGTGAACAGCCTATTTGCCTTTTATAATTATCCTTTAGGAGTGTGCTAGAGAAAACAGGCCCAGTTTAAAATGGGCTAGCAACAAATGTTTTTGGACACACACCTGTAGAATGGCATCTCGGAAGCATCAATTGGAGATGCTTCTGAGAACAGATAATTTTGGCTGATGCATTTAAGCTGCAGGTTGTGCATTCCGCTAGACTTGTATGGGAATTAAACAAAAATACCCTATAATGTGATCGAAAACCCGTTGACACAGGCACATAGTATGTCTTCTATAATACTAAAGCTGCATTTCCCACAGATAAAAGCAGTTAGGATAAATATTGTTAACCTCTTCCTGGCTGTATGCATATATGCGGCCTCTTGACGGGTGGGCTTTAAGGCATAAATGTAGCCCCATGCAAACACTTCTCTATGCTCAGAGCGCACTCCCAGCACAATCACCGGCAGGGACCAGAAAGCTTTCAATGCATACTTGACAATCAGAGCGGTCACATGACCTGAATGCCTGCCTCCACCTCCCGGCATCTAGAAGCTCTTAAAGGGCCCGGAAGTGGTGGCGGGAAGGGGTAACATGCCTTCATTAGCTGTTTTTAATAGTATATTTTACAATCGAATCCGTTACAGTGCGTTACCACTTGCATAATACTGTGTGATTTTGTGCCTTAAGATGAATTGTGTTAGGACAGCCTATTCATTTTAATAGGCTGCGAACACAATACATATTTCAATAGTCATGCACTGTTTTGTTTTCAATGTAGTACACTCTTGGAGTACAGTACAGAACACAGGCATATTCTTAGACAGCTGGGTCATATCTTGCTACCTTCAGGTGACAGTACACTGGCAAACAGAACTGTAAAGATTACCATATATCTACTCCCACTGACAGTTAACCTATCTTTAGTTTTTTAGCAAGCAATAGGGAAAAACAAAGACTGGTATCCTTTACTCTACACCAAGAAATGGATTTTGCATATAAGTCAAAAATCCTTTTTTCTTGATCGTAAAGTACAGAAAACAGGCATAGTCATATGACTAAGATGTCCAAAAGTATACAAAAAAAAATAGGGTTGGCCAACACAGCAAACAAACTACCAGCAAGCCCACAGACAGAACAAATAATTATATAAAACCCTTACTAAGACAGCTGCTTTGTAGCACCTTACAGCCAAAGTGGACATAGGCAGAGGCCTGAACATCCACCTGGTAAAACTTTGCAAACATGTGAACAAAGGGCCATGTGTCAGCCATGCAAATCTGCAAAACAGATGCTTGATACCAAAGGGCCCAAGGAACTCCCACCAACCTAGTGGAGTTCACATTTACAGGAAAAGGCGGAACCATTATCCTCTAGGGAAAAAGCTTGGACAATGACCTTACAAATCCACCTAGCGATGGTAGAATGAGAAGCAGAATGTGTTCTGCGAGAGCCTCCGGGAGAAGTTAAAAGAGAATCTGAAAGAGAATCTCTAAGGCGGCCGTAGCTGACATGTAAACCTTTACAGCATAACCCACATTAAAGCAGTGAGATTATTAAGCGCTGTAAGTACCAGATTAGGATCCCACATCATCATCGGAGAGGGTCTAGGAGGAAAAACTCGCTGCACAAAGGCCTTCACCAGGCAGCGAGAGGCAAAAGGATGCTGGAATTGGAAAGCCAAGGCCAATAATTGTCCCTTGAGGGTACTCAAGGCCAGATACTGATCCAGAGCCAACTAGAAAAAGACCAGGATACATCCTACAGAGTATCGTCTAGGATAAAACTTTCTCTGCTCGCACCATGCAAAGTAAGCCTTCCAAGTGCAATGGTATATTTTGTGAGAAATCAACTTCTTAGCATAGAGAAGTGTTGGGATGACCAAATCTAATAAGCCTCGATAACGAGAAGCAGGATAATAGAACATGCTTTGAGACAGAAGGTCTATACCACCAGGAACAGGCCAAGGGGAGTCTGCCAGAATCCAGTGTATGTCCAAGTACCAAACCGTCCTGGACCAGTTTGGTGTCACAAGTATCACTAAAATGCCCTCTGACTCTATCCTACGATCCTGCTTCAGTGAAGTAAATGCATAGATAAGGCGAAACTGATCCCAAAGGGGCAGCACTGTCCACCATGAAAAAGCTTGAGGATATCTGGACATGGTGACGAACCTGTTCAGTTATTTGTCGAACCAGGATGCTAACAGGTCCACATCTGGCATCCCTGCCTGCAACCAAAGTCCTGAAAAAACCTCTGGGTGAAGGGTCCACTTTCCTTGATCCAGAGGCTTATGGCTGAGGAAGATGGCCTGCCAATATTCTACACCTAGAATGTGTACTGTGATCAGGGCTGGATCAGGGTCACACCTGCTCAGATCATTACTGTCCTGGACCAAGAGTGTCCAATCACCTGAAAGTAGCAACATATAACTTAGTCATCTAAGACTATGCATGTGTCCTGTACTGTACGATCTAGAAAGATGGTTTACATCTGTGCGTTGGGGCGAGCTAAAACCCAAGAGCATTGCGGTGTGCTGGGGGCCTTCACAACTCACTTAGCTTTGTCACATTCCGTTAACGCATGGTATATTATGTGCTTTATCACAACACATAGATCTAAGAAATCTAAATTTGATAAGATTTTGTAAGAAAATGGATTATTTCATGTGAGCTATAAAACAATGTTAGTGTTTGATGGCTGGCCTGGAACTTAAAGGAATATATCCCAACACAATATAACATTTTGGGAGGGTTCCACACAGCTGTGTGAAATTATAAATTGTATTCTTCACCTGGCCGTATATGTAAAGACCAAGATCAACTCTGGCTTTGAGTTCAGCAGCTCATCACATGGCCAAATGTATACAATCTATGCTGAGAATAAACAAAAAAACTATTGGACAAAAACAAATGCAATAAATTATGTCAACTTTGTCTATCAGTGACAATACTGAGCATTTGAAAAGTTCACTAAGGGTCACTTTAAAAAGAAACAGATGTATTTTTGGAGTTACAAATCGCATAACAAAATGAATATGAATACCTAAGAGAAAACGGATAGTTGTTTTTGTATGTATTTTGATTAATTGTGGTCAGAACTAAAAAAAAAAAGTATTTTTTTTATTCTGGTAATTAAGAAATATAGGACATGAATATTTTGTATTTTACAAATTTAACATTTAACCATACATTTTTTTTTTATGGTCAAACTGATGTTTAAACACAAATGAATGATTCAGAGGAGTGACTTGTCTAAGACTGCATTTACATCTGAGTATCATGACAAATTTTAATGGACTGCCGTATGTACAATAAATGCGCCAAAAAAGCTCATGCACCTTTTTTGGATGTTGAGCGTCATGCATTTTTTTTCATCATCGGTTTTGGTGTGTTTGTCACATATTTTGATGTGCTAAAATGCCTGTCTGCTGGCTGCATTTTGGGTGTCATTAACTAAGAATGGCGCTGCAAGCCCGACGTGCATTTTCATGTGTTGAATGCACGCTCTTTGGATGTGAATGAAGCCTAAAGCTTCATTCCGGCAATCTAAGGCTTAAAGTAAGCTGTCTATTTAGCTAAACCGCAGTACTCTGAGAAATATATAGGAAGTGTGTGTGTCTATATACTATACACACACATATATATATTGTGACAGGTTGGAGAATTTGTAGCTCATTGGTGGTGCCAAACAGTGAGTTTACTCCACGCCAGAAGTTAGTCTTTGGGCTTTTTCTGCCCACTTTTGTTTAAAAGTAACAGAAAAAGTTCACATGAATGTCTTCCCATGCAGGGGGTTTCACCATCAATATGATAAGGGAAAATAACATTCAGCCCCGTGGCTCTTTAGGCAGCTTTACTGCTCAACTTAGTGGATTTTGTCTTCCTGACCATCAAACACATCCAGTGCTCATGCACACCCTTTGTACCTCAGCTCTGTGTCTTTTGTGTAGCATACTAGCTGCGCCATCTGTCCCAGACTGTCTCACTCACAGGCTCGTGCCTCAATCTGTCCTGTCCTGGACAATATGGTGCAACCTCCACCTCTCATGGCACCCTTCACACACTGTCCT
This sequence comes from Lithobates clamitans, assembly GCA_037952925.1. Classification (NCBI taxonomy): domain Eukaryota; kingdom Metazoa; phylum Chordata; class Amphibia; order Anura; family Ranidae; genus Lithobates; species Lithobates clamitans. The sequence goes on from JBBGZY010001371.1 coordinate 3,008,774, forward strand.
CTTTGGGAGGGTGGGGCCACTCACCTCCAACTATGGCTCTAAGATGAATGCAGCACACACCTGAGTCATTAGTGTGCTTGTTACCCAGAAAACCTGGCTCAGACCACCATTTTAAACTGTGGCACGGGCTCACTCTGCCACAATATATATATATATATATATATAATATATATATATATATGTATATATATAGTAAATATTTTATTATATCTTTTCAAGTGACAACACTGAAGAAATTACACTTTGCTACAATGTAAAGTAGTGAGTGTACAGTTTGTATAACAGTGTAAATTTGCTGTCCCCTCAAACAAATTCAACACACAGCCATTAATGTCTAAATTGCTGGCAACAAAAGGGAGTACACCCCTAAGTGAAAATGTCCAAATTGGGTCCAATTAGCCATTTTCCCATTTCCGGTGTCATGTGACTTGTTAGTGTTACAAGGTCTCAGGTGTTAGAGGGGAGAAGGTGTGTTAAATTTGGTGTTGTCGCTCTCACTCTCTCACACTGGTCACTGGAAGTTCAACATGGCACCTCATGGCAAAGAACTCTCTGAGGATCTATAAAAATAATTGTTGCTCTACATAAAGATGGCCTAGGCTATAAGAAGATTGCCAAGACCCTGAAACTGAGCTGCAGCACGGTGGCCAAGACCATACAGCATTTTAACAGGACAGGTTCCACTCAGAACAGGACTCGCTATGGTCGACCAAAGAAGTTGAGTGCACGTAGTCCGCGTTATATTTAGAGCGTATTTGTGCTGCCAGCATTGCTGCAGAGGTTGAAGGGGTCAGCCTGTCAGTGCTCAGACCATCAGCTGCCCACTGCATCAAATTGTTGTACATGGCTGTTGTCCCAGAAGGAAGCCTCTTCTAGAGATGATGCACAAGAAAGCCCGCAAACAGTTTGCTGAAGACAAGCAGATTAAGGACATGGATTACTGGAACCATGTCCTGTGGTCTGATGAGACCAAGATAAACTTATTTGGTTCAGATGGTGGTGTCAAGCGTGTGTGGAGGCAACCAGGAGGAGTACAAAGACAAGTGTGTCTTGCCTGCAGTCAAGCATGGTGGTGGGAGTTTCATGGCCTGGGGCTGCATAAGTGCTGCCGGCACTGGGGAGCTACAGTTCATTGAGGGAACCATGAATGCTAACATGTACTGTGACATACTGAAGCAGAGCAAGATCCCCTTCCTTCGGAGACTGGGCCGCAGGGCAGTATTCCAATATGATAACGACCCCAAACAAGTCAACCACTGCCTTGCTAAAGAAGCTGAGGGTAAAGGTGATAGACTGGCCAAGCTTGTCTCCAAACCTAAACTTCTATTGAGCATCTGTGGGGCATCCTCAAACAGAAGGTGGAGGAGCGCAAGGTCTCTAACATCCACCAGCTCCGTGATGTCGTCATGGAGGAGTGGAAGAGACTCCAGTGGCAACCTGTGAAGCTCTGGTGAACTCCATGCCAAGGAGGGTTAAGGCAGTGCTGGAAAAATAATGCTGGCCACACAAAATATTGACACTTAGGGCCCAATTTGGACATTTTCACTTAGGGGTGTACTCATTTTTGTTGCCAGCGGTTTAGACATTAATGGCTGTGTGTTGAGTTATTTTGAGGGGACAGCAAATGTACACAGTTAAACAAGCTGTACACTCACCTTTACATTGTAGCAAAGTGTCATTTCTTCAGTGTTGTCACATGAAAAGATATAATGAAATATTTACAAAAAATGTGAGGGGTGTACTCACTTTTGTGAGATACTGTGTGTGTATGTATGTGTATGTGTGTATATATATATATATATATATATATATATACATACATACAGTGGGGACAGAAAGTATTCAGACCACCTTAAATTTTTCACTCTTTGTTATATTGCAGCCATTTGCTAAAATCATTTAAGTTAATTTTTTTCCTCATTAATGTACACACAGCACCCCATATTGACAGAAAAACACAGAATTGTTGACATTTTTGCAGATTTATTAAAAAAGAAAAACTGAAATATCACATGGTTCTAAGTATTCAGGCTCTTTGCTCAGTATTTAGTAGAAGTGCCCTTTTGATCTAATACAGCCATGAGTCTTTTTGGGAAAGATGCAACAAGTTTTTTACACCTGGATTTGGGTATCCTCTGCCATTCCTCCTTGCAGATCCTCTCCAGTTCTGTCAGGTTGGATGGTAAACGGTGGACAGCCATTTTTAGGTCTCTCCAGAGATGCTCAATTGGGTTTAAGTCAGGGCTCTGGCTGGGCCATTCAAGAACAGTCACGGAGTTGTTGTGAAGCCACTCCTTCGTTATTTTAGCTGTGTGCTTAGGGTCATTGTCTTGTTGGAAGGTAAACCTTCGGCCCAGTCTGAGGTCCTGATTACTCTGGAGGTTTTCATTCAGGATTTCCCTGTACTTGGCCGCATTCATCTTTCCCTCGATTGCAACCAGTCGTCCTGTCCCTGCAGCTGAAATACACCCCCACAGCATGATGCTGCCACCACCATGCTTCACTGTTGGGACTGTATAGGACAGGTGATGAGCAGTGCCTGGTTTTCTCCACACATACCGCTTAGAATTAAGGCCAAAAAGTTCTATCTTGGTCTCATCAGACCAGAGAATCTTATAACAAAGAGTGAAAAATTTAAGGGGGTCTGAATACGTTCCTATATATATATATATATATATATATATATATATATATATATATATATATATATATATATATATATATATATATATATATATATATATATATATATATATATATATATTTAAATTTAAAAAACTGAGAAAAACTGATATAAATAACTACTGTTAAATCTAACAAAATAAATAAAATTGACCCAAAGACTTTAATTCTCCCTTACAATGTAAACCTGTATTTTTATCCAATTCCAAGCACTGTCACCAAAAAGAGAAAAATCTGAGAAAGCTGAATTTAAGGATGCAATTGTAAAATGTATCTTGTGCTGATATATAATGTGTACGTTTGTTCTAAAACCATTAGGCTGGGCACACAGGGTTCCAATTTAGGCCAGTTCAGCATGAACCGGCCGAGATTTAAGCCGTTAATGGGTAGGCTGAATGTACTAAGTTGATTAATTGATCAACTTACAACCAACCTGCCAGATTCTCTTATGATTAACACTAGCGGCTGCGATAGTGGTCTGTTTCAGTAGTTGATCCTACTTTCTCCAATTCTCAGTCTTTAACAAACATCCCAGCATACCAACTGAAGGTGTTCCTTCATTCAAATATTCTGCAGAAAGGAAGTTTGAGAAGATGCCCTAGAACAAGTAATCTTGTTGGTCAAAGCCTGGTCAGTGGAAACTGCCTGTAAAATATGCCTCACACATATGCTCTTTGAAGGAGGACAACTCTGGTGAAGCTGCGCTAGAAAAAATTATAATAAATGATATCCAAAGTGCATTATTCAAATATAAATCTATAAGTGATGAATATAGAATAAATATCAATAAATATTGAACAATAATTCATAAGTGACAATCTGTGATGAAAAACGAATTAATAAAGTGCGGCGTGCATAAATAAGCTGGAACCAAAGTGCATACATAAACTGCAAAAGTGTACGCTATTTCCAAAAAATAAAAATAAATAAATAAATGAATGTTCATAAGCGATGAATGTAAAATATCAAACATATAACAGTGTCCATCAATGGTGTCATCCAGCATGCTCATCCAAAGTGTGTAACTGAAAAACCATGCTTCGGTGCACTCCAGTGACCCCCCAAAAGCTTATGCACTCACCTCAGAGCGTGTGGCACAGTAGCTAAACTATGTCCAAACACGCTTTGGAGCCACTCCTGGGCTCTATAGTAAAGTGCAGGTGCCGATCTCCAGCTGGTTCAGTCAGTATCGTTCCAAACCATAAATAAGAAAAAACTCCATAGTGTAATAACGCAAGGATTTATTTAAAAAAAACACACATTCCCCACAATAGGGTACTCACATTGCACAGGTGCATGAGTGCAGCACTCTATTCCAGGCTTTTAAATATAAAAAGATCGCCGGTATGGCGTGTAGCATGGTATGCTCGTCTCCTCTATGCCTCCGTGCTGTCAGCTCCGTTCTGGCCCCTCCCCTACACAGGGATCACGTGTCTTCATCAGGGGGATCTAATTGGACGGACGCTCTATGATCCAGATATAGTAACAGCGGCTATTTTGCCATGGACCGGAGACATTTTAGTAATGGGCTTCAGTTGTCATCTCATATTATGGTATACTAACCCTTACGATCGGTGGTGGAAAAAACGTCCCTAACAATAGAGGGATCTATTGCCTAGCGATCTACCAATGAATGGGAAAGTGTGTGATGCGTGTAATACATTAAATTTAACCCAGGACGGAGCTGTGTGATCCAACAATACCATACCACACCTCATTGGTATATATAGCATAGAGAAACATACTAAACTGAGTACGCTATCAGCGTGAAATGAAAACTTAAAAATACAGTGCAGCTATAGAATCCATACAATAAATACAAAAACCGTATGTGAAATCGTCACTAACTCTAACAGGTCTAATATAGACTACACTATACTAATGAAAATAATTCATATACATCACCATGCAGGAGTGCAAAATTATATACATACTTTATTAAACTTCATTAACCCCTTGCGTGGTGTTCGGCAATGTATTTAAAAACATTTAAGGGGTCCGATAAACATCATCTCTCTATACATTTCAAAAGAGTGCATAATCAAAGCACCACTGGAATGAGTTTTTGGGGAATAGAGGCACCCAAACGCCACTGGAGAGGCTCTAACTATGTTAGAGAAATTAGTAAACGTGAATCCTGGTGGATACACCAGCCTGGTTCTTTATCGCCTGGTCGACTGAATAAAGAATTCGATCTCAAATGTTTTCTTAGCAATTTTTAAATTTTTATCTATTAGTGGGTTTTTCTACCCTGTCTCTTCTCTTATCCCATTATGGGGATTTGTTTCTTGGGAATCTTACTTATTCATAGAGGGTATTTGTTTATATATAGGTTCTTTTCTTATATTATGAGTTTCATGATGCATCAATCAACATGATGGAGTCGTGGATGATGGGGTGCATCTAATAGTGGAGTTAGATAGGATGAGCCTGTAGACGGTTTGATATGTTCATTCTTCCTTGCAGATGGCCATATATATACCCGTCCTATTTATTTAGTATTTTATCCATATGTATTAATTTCTCTATATAATATATATGTATATATATGTATCTTTATATATATTTTTTTATATATATATATATATATTTTATATATTTTATTATTTTCGTTTTTATATATATTTAAAAAATGTTTTTAAATACATTGCCGAACACCACGCAAGGGGTTAATGAAGTTTAATAAAGTATGTATATAATCTTGCACTCCTGCATGGTGATGTATATGAATTATTTTCATTAGTATAGTGTAGTCTATATTAGACCTGTTAGAGTTAGAGACGATTTCACATATGGTTTTTGTATTTATTGTATGGATTCTATAGCTGCACTGTCTTTTTAAGTTTTCATTTCACGCTGATGGCGTACTCAGTTTAGTATGTTTCTCTATGCTATATATACCAATGAGGTGTGGTATGGTATTGTTGGATCACACAGCTCCGTCCTGGGTTAATTTTAATATATTACACGCATCACACACTTTCCCATTCATTGGTAGATCGCTAGGCAATTGATCCCTCTATTGTTAGGGACGTTTTTTCCACCACTGATCGTAAGGGTTAGTATACCATAATATGAGATGACAGCTGAAGCCCATTACTATAATGTCTGCTGTCCATAGCAAAATGGCCGCCATTACTGTATCTGGATCATAGAGCACCCGTCCAATTAGAGCCCCCTAATGAAGACACGTGATCCCTATGTCGAACACGCGTAGGGGAGGGGCCAGGACGGAGCTGACAGCATGGAGGCATAGAGGAGACGAGCATACCATACTACACGCCATATCGGCGGTCTTTTTATATTTAAAAGTCTGGAATAGAGTGGTGCAATGTGAGTACCCATTGTGGGGAATGTGTGTTTTTTAAAATAAATCTTTGCGTTATTACACTATGGAGTTTTTTCTTATTTATGGTTTGGAACGATACTGACTGAACCAGCTGGAGATCGGCACCTGCACTTCACTATAGAGCCCAGGAGTGGCTCTAAAGCGTGTTTGGACATAGTTTAGCTACTGTGTCACACGCTCTGAGGTGAGCGCATAAGCTTTTGGGGGGTCACTGGAGTGCACCGAAGCATGGTTTTTCAGTTACACACTTTGGATGAGCATGCTGGATGACACCATTGATGGACACTGTGTTATACGTTTGATATTTTACATTCATCGCTTATGAACTTTCATTTGTTTAATTATTATTTTTTTTTTTTTAAATAGCGTACACTTTTGCAGTTTATGTATGCACTTTGGTTCCACGCCGCACTTTATTAATTAGTTTATCATCACAGATTGTCACTCATGAATTATTGTTCAATATTTATTGGTATTTATTCTATATTCATCACTTATAGATTTATATTTGAATTATGCACTTTGGATACCATTTTATTATATTTTTTTCTAGCGCAACGCATTTATTTATTTATCTTACCATTGCATGGTTATGAAATGGGATCTGCGTTTGCAGCTGGTTATTATTATCATCAATTTTATTCTGTAGGCACTAGTCCGTTTGTGGCTCGCAAGATTACTCTTTTAACTCTGGTGAAGCACTTGACAAATTCATCACACGTTACAGGAGGGAAGGTTCTTTTCTCACAGTGGACAATTAAAAAAAAAAAAAAACTCTCTCAGGAGCTTCTAATGCCCCGTACACACGGTCGGATTTTCCGATGGAAAATGTCCGATCGGAGCGTGTTGTCGGAAATTCCGACCGTGTGTGGGCTCCATCGGACATTTTCCATCGGATTTTCCGACACACAAAGTTTGAGAGCAGGAGATAAAATTTTCCGACAACAAAATCCGTTGTCAGAAATTCCGATCGTGTGTACACAAATCCGACGGACAAAGTGCCACGCATGCTCAGAATAAATAAAGAGATGAAAGCTATTGGCCACTGCCCCGTTTATAGTCCCGACGTACGTGTTTTACGTCACCGCGTTCAGAACGATCGGATTTTCCGACAACTTTGTGTGACCGTGTGTATGCAAGACAAGTTTGAGCCAACATCCGTCGGAAAAAATCCTAGGATTTTGTTGTCGGAATGTCTGAACAAAGTCCGACCGTGTGTACGCCCTATAACTCTTTAAAACGTAGAGAACCTCACCTCTCTACCTAGACTTATGGAGAAAGGAAGGTTGGCTAAGAAGCTTAAGAGCCACAAAACCCACCAAGTTTTCCCCAAAGCCCTCTTCTTGAAGAAGGGGCACCCTCACTCCTAAGAGTGGGGGGACGCCCGTTACAGTTTGTTTCTGAGTTACAGATGTCCCAGGGAGTAGTTATGCTAGTGCTCCTACAGGACACATTCAAAGGATTCTATTTAACTACTTGACCAGTCGCCGCGGGTGTACTGTGGCAGGTTGTCTCTCCTGCGCAAATCGTCGTCATTGTACGTTGGGTGCATACACGGCGATCTGTGGGCACGCGCGCTCCCATTCGCTAGTGGGGGAGCCAATCAGCGGGTCTGGCGAACGCGAGGTTTCCTGGCCACCTGCGATTGCTCCACACAGAGGCAGAACAGGGATCTGCCAGTGTAAACAAACAGATCCCGTTCTATTAGGGGAGTAGAGTGAGATTGTCTTTTCCTAGTGATTAGGAACAGCGATCTCTCTCTACTCCCCTGTCGGTCCACTCCCCCCACACTTAGAACGCACCTCCCTAGGGAGCATTTAACCCTTTGATCGCCCCTGGAGTTAATCCCTTCCCTGCCAGTGTCCTTTATATAGTAACCAGTGCATTTTTTTTTAGCACTGATCACTGTATACCGTAAATGTCTCAAAAAAGTGTCCGATCTGTCCCCGCAATGTCGCAGTCATGCTAAAAATCACCGCCATTACTAGTAAAAAATAAATAAATAATAAAAATGCAATAAATCTATCCCCTTTTTTGTAGATGCTATAACTTTTGTGCAAACCAATCAATATACTCTTATTGCAAATTTTTTTTTATCAAAAATTAGTAGAAGAATACATTTTGGCCTAAACTGAGGAAGACATTTTTTTTTGGATATTTATTATAGCAAAAAGTAAAAAATATTGTTTTTTTATTAAATTGTGGCTCTTTTTTAGTTTATAGCGCAAAAAATAAAAACCGCAGAGGTGATCAAATACCACCAAAAGATAGCTCTATTTGTGCAAAAAAAAGGATGTCAAAAAATGGCCTGGTCACTAAGGGGGCAAATCCTTCTTTGTCCTTAAGTGCTTAAACCTGTTCATGGTACCAAACCCCAATCAGGATATTCAACCTATCCTGGTCCTAAAATCCCTCAACAAATACCCTAAATTCTAAAATTTCTCTTGAAATCCACAAGGTTGGTTATTTCTTCACTGGGACAAGGGGAATACTTGGCATCCACAGACATCCAATATGCCTATCTACATCTTCTCAATTATCCACCTCATCAGCAATTTCTACACTTTACAGTTTGTTGCATTGCCATTTGGCCTATCCTCTGCTCCCAGAGTATTCAAAAAGGTCCTTGCATCTCTTCTAAGAACTCAAGGCATCCAGGTCACAGGTTATCTAGTTATCTAGATCAGTGTTTCTCAACTCCAGTCCTCAAGGCGCCCCAACAGGTCATGTTTTCAGGATTTCCCTCAGATTAAACAGCTGTGGTAATTACTAAGGCAGTGAAACGGATCAAATCACTTGTGCAGAGTAATGGAAAGCCTGAAAACATGACCTGTTGGGGCGCCTTGAGGACTGGAGTTGAGAAACACTGATCTAGATGACCTGCTCTTGAAGGAATCATCTTCCTTCAACCTATCTGCAAACATCCACAGAACAATTCAGATAATGTCAGACTTTCGGTTGGGTGATTAAGATCTGTTCTCCAGCCTTCCCTTCACCTGGAATATTTGGATCACACATTTGGAACATCACAAGCAATAGTGTTCCTTCCAGAGAAGAAACTGCTTTCTCTCAGAGCTCACTCTCAGGACTTGAGGTCAGAAGAACATCTCTTGGTGAGATTCTCCCTGAGAATTCAAACTCTCATGGCAGCCTGTTTTGAGACTTTCATTTGCCCAGTTTAATTGGAGACTGTGAGAGACCCAACCCGGACAGGGGCTTTTGAAGGGGACTGCAGAGTAGCGTCTTGCCTACTGACTATGGGCCCTGGAATTTAAGGGAGCTACAAGCATTCAGGCAGATGTCCTGTTATACAGTATAATGCAAGATGAAGTTACCACATTTAACAGTCAAGGAAGCCATGATAGTCTCTGCCAACTTGAAACTCAGTGAGAAGATGTATGTGAAAGGAAAGCTGGTTAATGAGATTTGGACAGCACTGGGGCTTCTTGCATACTGGTTCTGAACTGTCTGGGTGGGCACTGACCTGAGTCACCTAGACTTGTCTAGGTGACTAGTTGTTAATTAGCTTACTGTTTAATTAGCTGTTTTGCTGTTTAGGTTGGCTGTTCCTTAAATGTGCTAATAATATTACTGTTTACAGTTGCATTGTTTAAGATAATGTGATCAAGATTTTACCTGATTTTGTGTGGTATATATTCTGTGTGAATTTACAATAAAGTCAGCTCCAGTTTGCACCGAAGCTAGTGTTGTCTAGTTCTTGGGTGCAATGTTCAGCTATATACCTGTTTCTGGTTCCAGACTGGAGGAAGCTGTATCCTGGCAGAAGCACCCAGGTGGGGAGCCAGGCAGTCTGTCACAGTGACCTGTTTATCACAACATCTTGTTGACCTGAAACAAGCATACTCCTTCTCTCAACCTACCCATGCTATTGTCCAGCCAAAAACAAAATTGGCCCAGCTTGGTGAATTTCCAGCACAGCCTTGATGATGGGGAATTCTTTCCTTCCTTATCGCTGGAAAGTGTGAGAGTTCCAGTGTTCTAGTCCCTTGTGGTTCAGGGAACAGGGTCAATGGCAGGAGCCAAACTCCCCATCAACATCCTGGTGCTGAAATGAATAAGGGTGGTTCTACAACACTGTACCCCCAGGACACCCAATCAGGGTGCAACCAGACAATGCCACAGCTGTGGCCTACAACAACCACCAGGGGGGCACCAGTAGTCATGCAACCTTGAAGGAAGCAAGCAAGATCATCTCATAGACAAAGAGACTCACTCTCCAGCAATCTCTATGCTTTCCATATTCCAGGAGTGGACAACATGAAGGAAGATTACCTCCAGGAACAAGGGGAATTCCACTTCCAGAAAGATCTATTACCCTACCTGGAAATCATTATTTGCCTGGTGTGAACACAGGCACTTCAGTCCCTGAGATTACACTGTGCCTCACATTCTGGCCTTTCTATAATTGATCAGAACCTGACTCTGTACTCTGAAAGGATAGGTTTTGGCCTTGTCCATTCTCTTTTATAAACCTAATTTTTATTGTTAAAAACTTTATCCAAGTTGTATATTGGAGCAGGCCTCTTTTGCAGCACCCTGTGCTTCCTTGGGACCTCAACTTTGTTCTCTCTGCCCTGTAGAAGCTACCCTTCAATCCTATCCACGATATCCCCTTAGATGACCTCTTCTGCAATGTGGCCTTGGTTGCTATCATATCTGTCACATTTGTCAAATGTGTCTCTGAGCTGGCAGTTCTCTCTTGCCGTTCCTTATTCTTCACAAAGACAAGGTAGTCTTAGGCCCAGGACTATCTTTTCTTCCTAAGGCTGTATCAGTCTTCCACCTCAATGAAGACATAGTCCTTCCATCTTTGTGCCTCGAAAGCACCAAAAGGAAATGCTCTTCATTGCCTAGACACAGTTAGTCTACCTACAAACAACAGCTTCTATCAAGAAGAGGGGCTCCCTATTTGTTCTACCCACAGGACTTTGCAAGGGACATCCGGCTTCAAAGTCCACTATTGCTAGATGGATAAGACAACTCATCGCCAGAGCTTACAAGCTAAAGGAAAAAACTACTCCACCCCCAGGTTGATGGATGTTCCCTGGGCATATGGTACCAAACTTCTGTAGACCAGCTTTGTAAGGTCACCGCCTTTTCCTCTGTTCATACTTTTTCAGAGTTCTATCAGGTAGACCTTACATCTTCTACAAATACAGCTTTTGGCCGCAGGGTTGTTGCAAGGGAGTAGAGTACAGGACAAAGGCCATCCTTTCTTTTATTCTTGGCTTACTCTACATTGCTTATTACAAAACTGAAGACTCAGAGTGGTTTAAGGTTATAGGGAAGGCACCCAGGGGATTATACTCAACCTCTTTTCCAGTGTCCAATCACTTGAAAGTATGAACCTTTAACCCAGGGGCTATAAATAATTTGCCTATGTCCTGTAATATACTCCAAACTATGGAATTTACAGGCATGTCATATTTCCTCTTATTGTAATTGAACATTAAAAAATACTACTTAATTTTAGTCTGCAGCAAGATGTAACCCAAATGCTTTACCGTTTACAGTGAGTGTTTCATATTTGGTGATATACGGGCCATATGTTTGAAGAGATGCTGGTGATATAGAGACCATATGTCTGCAATGGTGCTGAGATGGCAGTGTTTTTCTTACTACACAACAAAAATGGTTTGTGTAATTTTAAGCTTTCCCGTTTAGCACTCAGTTTGAAGTAGTTACTGTAATGGCCAATCTTGGAAAATACACAACATAGATAAGAATTGGTGAAACATTTTTGCTAAAATCTCTAAATTTCTATCAATGATCAGGAGACTCTTACGTGCATGCACAGATACCGCCTCTATAATACCAGAGAATGTGTTTTGATCAGGGGTCACATGACTGCAGTGTCTCGGTGCACACCGGAATGGGGGGCATAGTTAAATCTGCAGTGTTTGGCCAGGGTTTGGAAATGTTGCTATTGGCCTTAGGACAGCAGAACTGCAGCCATGCTTTAGTTTAGCATCCTGTAGTTCTTCCAGTGCAGGAGTGAACATGACAAGGGATTTGCAGTCTTTAGATAGCATTGTCATTTGAGCCCAGAAAGGGCAAATAACTGGCAGGATTACCAGGTATTTGTACATTTTTTTCAAATACAAATATTCAAATATATAGCATATGAGATGGAAGAGTTGATAAGAAGTAGGCAAATAAGACACTAATGCCCCGTACACACGGTCGGACATTGATCGAACATTCCGACAACAAAATCCTAGGATTTTTTCCGACGGATGTTGGCTCAAACTTGTCTTGCATACACACAGTCACGCAAAGTTGTTGGAAAATCCGATCATTCTGAACGCGGTGACGTAAAACACGTACGTCGGGACTATAAACGGGGCAATAGCCAATAGCTTTCATCTCTTTTATTCTGAGCATGCGTGGCACTTTGTGCATCGGATTTGTGTACACACGATCGGAAATTCCGACAACGGATTTTGTTGTCGGGAAATTTTATAGCCTGCTCTCAAACGTTGTGTGAAAATCCGATGGAAAATGTGTGATGGAGCCTACACACAGTCGGAATTTCCGACAACAAGGTCCTATCACACATTTTCCATTGGGAAATCCGACCGTGTTTGGGGCATAAGACAGGTTTAAAGCCAAACTCGGGAAAAAATAAAAGTCCCTGTTAACTTGCATTAAAGTGGTTATAAAGGCACTTTTTTTTTCCTGAAATAAAAAAGTTATACTTACCCACTCTGTGCAATAGTATTGCACAGAGCAATCTCTTACCTGGAGTCCACCACCAGTGCTCTTTAATATTCCTCTTCTGAGAGTGCCCTCATAGCAAGATGGCTGCTTTTATCAGAAACTTGTTCAGGCGCGTTCCCGAGCTGGACTGTGTGCATTCTTGATTTTAGAACAACATTAAGGTTCACAAAATTGAAGTTTCACTCTAAACTCTAATTGTGTAGGAACTTTGTTTAAGAAGGGTTTCCTGAAAGCGCAGCTTATATTTTTCCACTAGATGGCACTTGTATATCTTATAAGAAGTTATGATATAGTGTATATTCAGTAACTTGGATCTAAGAATTCCAGTTATATCACATCTCTGCATGGGTAATAAATACCATGTAATATTAATTTTGGCTACAAAAAACGCACTAGGGCTTATTTTCAGGGGATGTCTTATTTATTTATGGTATTTACAAAAAAAGCTCCTCCCCCTGTCAGCTTAGGAGTCAGCATTGTGAAATTCTGTAATCCCAAAAACAAACCTTAGTTAAAGACCTTGTAAAATCATATAATCCGTTCTGTAAAAATTATATAATGTGCAGTGTGTCTCCTTGTGTAACTTTATTGTGGAAAATACCTTATTTACCGCGCCTCACGTGACCCACTGGTGCTCTTCTTCCCCTCTCGGAACACTGCAGAGGGAAGGGCCGAGATACTCGCCAACGTCAGCCCCGCTCCGAGCACTGCAGAGGGAGGGGCCTCTGACATCACCCGGGAGGAGAAGAGAAGACCTCCGGCGGGTCACGTGAGCGCCCAGCAGTGCCGTAAATAAGGTATTTTCCACAATAAAGTTACACAAGCTGACACGCTGCACATTATAAAATCTTTTTACAAAACGGATTACTAGATTTTAAAAGGACTTGTTTTCAGGGTAGGGCTTATATTGCAGCCATCCCAGAAACTCACTCTAGGTCTTATTTTCGGGGTAGAGCTTATTTTCAGGGAAACGGGGTATGATCCCTCCTCTTTTCCTTTCCATTTCTACATGCAATGAATATATATTTTTTTTCTTTTTTATTTATTTATTTTTTTTTTAAGCACTGCTAATCTATAAGTAAAGAAGATCTTAGTTCAAGTTATTTGACACCTAAGGTCCCTGACTGATTGACAAATAAGACTAATTCCTCTTTACAAACAAAAAGAGTCAAAAACAAACAGTTCCTGGAATGCATTAGGAATGTTGTAAATACTCATTAGAAATCAGTCTCCTGTCCAGAGACTTCAATGGGGTTCAGGTCTGAACTTTTGCTGTGTTCAGAAATTCTGGTGCAAACCGAACCGGGGGGTGTTCGGCCCATCTCTAACCCCAAGTCGCATGACATGTCATATTCAATGTTTCCCTATGAGAGCCATCTTAACTGATACTACACAAGTCGCTCCAACTTTAAAAAAGGTTCCTGCACTACTAAAATGAGTCCTGTGCATTTTCTGAGCACTGCGATGCGATTCAGATGCGAATTCCAGGCTCATTGAGTTCCATGGGAACGCATCTGAATCGCACATTTCATCAGTTTTGAACATAAATTCAATGAGAAAAAACGGCATTGGTTTCCCCCCCAAATCCATACCACACTCTGGTATGGATTTTGAAGGGAACCTCCACAGCAAAATATTTTTTTTAAAAATGCAGTGGGGCCCCACCCAAAATCCATACCAGACTGTTATCCAAGCATGCAGGCTGGCAGGCCAGGAAAGGGGGGGGGCGAGCGAGCATCCCCCCCACTCCTGAACCAGGCCACATTCCCTTAATATAAGTGTATTTTGGCTCTTCCCCCCCTCCCCAAAGCACCATGTTGATGGGGACAAGGGTCTCTTCCTGGTGGTTGTGGGGGTCTGCGGGCAGGGGGCTTATTGGAATCTTAATCAGATCCTGCCCCCCCATGTGAATGAGTAGGGGTACGTTGTACCCCTACTCATTCACCAAAGAAGTGTCAAAGACACAGACAGTTTTTGACAATTCCTTTATAAAAAAAATGTCCGCCATCCTGCAAAAAGAAAAAAAAAAGCTCTGCACACGTCGCTGGCTCCCGCTGTCTGACAGTTCTTAAATAGCTAATGGGCAGGGCCACCCGACAACATCACCTCATCGACCCAGCATGCACCTGTCGACGACATCACAAGAGGGCGGGCCACTCGGCGTCGCCGATTGTCTCGGCTCTTTAGCTATTTAGGAAACTGTCAGATAGCAGTATGAAAAGAATAAAAAAAAGTACTGAATGAAAAAAAAAAAAAAAAAGATGTTAGGAATTGTAGATGTCACATAAAATATTTCTAAAAAGGAGAAATTTGCAAGAAAAAAGTACATCGGGGTGTGGAGATTCAGACTAAGTTTATATGTAATAATTACAGATACATTTCCACCCACTGTAATGACATAGAAGGAACACGGGATAGAGGAAAATTTGGTTTTCCCTTAACTTGGAAAATCCTAGGAGAATAAATTCTGTTACCATGGTGGCATTAGTACTCATTTATATTTATTTTTCTGTAAAGGATGAATATACTTTATAAATGTATTGAATAAAAAAGCATTCTTTTGTATAGCAAAAAAAAAAAAGAAAAGGAAAAAAAAAAAAAGAACTGGCGGAGCAGGCAGATGACGACAGCCAGCAACGGGTTCCGAGATTTTTTTTTCCGGGGCGGTGTTCAACGTGATTGACGCTGGATCTACACCAAGGGGCATTGTTTTTGTTTTTTTAATAAAGGAATTGACAAAAACTGTCTGTGTTTTTATTTCTTTTTGACATTTTTTGGTGAATGAGTAGGAGCACAATGTACCCCATACCCATTCACATGGGGGGAGGCCGGGATCTGGGGTCCCCCTTGGTAAAGTGGGCTTCCAGATTCCGATAAGCCCCCTGCCTGCAGACTCCCACAACCACCAGCCAGGGTTGTGGGGAAGAGGCCCTTATCCCCATCAACATTTTTGGGGTGGGGGGGGCAGAGCCCCTCCCCAAAGCACCCCCCCATGTTGAGGGCATGTGGCCTGGTATAGTTCAGGGGGGGTTGCTTGCTCTCCCCCTTTCCTGCTCGGATAAGGGTCTGATATAGATTTGGGGGTATCTATTGTTAAGGATACGGTGGCCGGCTTCCCGGCCTGCTCCTTAACAACCAGCTATTGTTAAAGACGCCAATGGCCGCTCGCTCTGAAAATTTGCATCTAAACCATATGTGGAAATCCTAGCTGAACTGCTGAACAGCTGCTTTGGAAATTAACAGTGAACATGGAGGGGAAATTCACACCGGACATGTGTGAACCTAGCCTAAAGTGTATATGAATCTGATACAGAGTTACCTCAGACAGAATTTTGTCTGCCACACAATCCTGACACATGCGACATAATTTACTCCAACATGGAAGAGGTTTTATTTACTAGGCATGTGCACTGCCGAAAAATTTGTTCCTTTTTCATTTCATTAGTTTTTGTTTTTTATTCGTTTTTTTTTTTTTAAATTTGTTATTTTGAAAAAATCTGTAACTTCAGAAAAATTTGAACTCGTTACGTTCCATTCGTTTAGATGCAGTATACGTAAATTTGGAAATTCGAAAATCCTAATATAATAACTAACTAATAATAACTATTACATTACAGGTATTGGAATTTTCTTTCAAATTTGGCTGTTTATGAACGTAACGAATACAAACTTATCTGAAGTTACGAATTATCCGAAATAACGAATGCCGCATCTAAATGAATGGTACGTAACAAATTAATAATCAAAATAAAAAAGTTTTTATTATTATTATTAATAATTATTATTCATTTGTTACGTTCCATTCGTTTAGAGGCGGCAATCATTATTTCGGATAATTTGTAACTTTGAATAAATTCATAGTCGTTACGTTTACTAACAGGCAAATTTGAAAGGAAATTTCAATACCTATAATTTAATGGTTAGTAATAGTTATTATTATTAGTTAGTTATTATTTTGGATTTTTGAATTTTCGTTCTTATTTTCGGACTTTCGTTCGTTGAAATTTCCGGATTTTCATTCTTATTTTCGTATTTATGAATTTACGTTTTCGGAAAAATTTGTTAAATGGGTTTTCGTTGTTTCGAATATTTCCAAATTTGTCAAATTTAGTCGAAAAACTAATTCGGAACAAAACAAATTGCACATGTCTATTATTTACCTCCACTTTTTTCTTATCATCAGTATGGCAGTATTTATATATGAATTTGTAGAAGCCATAGCACCAAAATATAAAATTGTCCTACATGAGAACTACCTGAATTTTTTGCACGTGTTGAAAATAGCAAGAAAACTATCATGAATTTGGCTCAAGATTTCTAATACAGGTTACATGCCAAAAGTGTTGCAAATGCTTTATTAAGTCACCCTTAGTGTATTTTATCTATTACATTATTGTGCATAATAATGAAGAATATATGCAGAGAGGTTTTAGAATGATTTTCCATTTTATACTGCCATTTTTTTTCAAACTTATATCTTGCCAAGTTTACATAAGCTGTTAACTATAGTGACAGGATTATCTTTTTATCATAATAATATGTATTGTCCAGCCTGCCTATCCTTATAATTTTCTGCCTTTTGCTGTTCCGGTTGTCAGTTGTAACCAATCCTGATCAGTACACTCACAATCTTCAGGGAAATCTATTATAGTTATTTGTGCTAGCAAAGATTTTGTCATTCAAAGATAAGTGAGTCTTTTTGAAATACGCTTTGCTGTTAGTTATCCAGGTTAGCTATCCACAGATACACCAGGTTAATCTGCCAGTTTAGTGGGTTTTAATTACACATAAACCCTAGATTCACATCTATGCGTTTGATGCAGTTTTCAGGCGCGTTTGTGGTGTGTTTTGCGTTTTTGATGCACTTTGTGGTGTTTTTTTCTCTTTAACAAACTGTGTATAGATGGTTGTTAAGGAGTGGGCTGGGAAGCCAATGAGTCATCAGCTGTCAGCAGGCATCCCCGTTGACAGCTGAATGTAAAACCAATCACGGCCGGCAATAAAATGAAAATGCAAAAAATCGGCATGGGGTCCCCCCCAATCCATACCAGGCCCTTCGGGTCTGGTATGGATTTTGAGGGGAACCCCCCGCCAACATTTTTTAAAATAATGTAGTGGTGTCCCCCCCTAAAATCCATACCATACCTATATCCGAGGATGCAGCCCAGCAGGTCAGGAAAGAAAAGGGACGAGCGAGCACCCTCCCTCCAAAACCATACCAGGTCACATGACCTCAACATGGGGGGTGCTTTAGGGCAGCACATTGTCACCAAATTGATGGGAACAAGGGTCTCTTCCCCACAACCCTGGCCGGTGGTTGTGGGGGTCTGCGGGTGGGGGGTATGGATTTTGGGGTGGACCCCAAGCTATTTTTTTGTATTTGGGTGTGGGATTCCCCTTAAAATAATACCAGACCCGAAGAGCCTGGTATGGATTGGGGGAAGACCCCCCACACCGTATTTTTCCCAATTTTTTCATTGCTGGCAATTGATTTTTTTACTTTCAGCTGTTGACTCATCGGTTGTTAAGGAGTGGGCGGTCGACCTGTCCTTAACAACCATGACAGTTAGGCCTCATCCCTACGGTCGTTTTTACAGCCACTTTTTTTGAGCATTTTTGCAGCTTAAAAATGCCTCTCCGCCTATGACCTCATGCCCACCATGGCGTTTTTGAGATGTAAATGGCATAGCCGTTTTTAAGCTGCAAAAAAAACCCAGGACCTGTGCGTTCTGAGGCTCCAACTCTAGAGCTGTAAAAAAGTCAGATGCCGGCAAAAGGTGTTAAACGCGCTTTAACAAGGCTTAACGCTATGTTAAGCCTCGTCCGGCATTTCTGTCTCTATTCAAAATCAATGGTTCCCTATGGGAGCCCATTGATTTGAATAGAGGTCGCACCAAAAGTCGGATCAAGAGGATCCAACTTGCAATGCAACTTGTGTGCAGAGAATCTTGAGGGGGGAACCCAGCGAAGATTAAAAAAAAAATTGCGTGAGGTTCCCCCCTAAGACGAAACCAGACCCTTCAGTCTGGTATGGATCTTAAGGGGAACCTCCACACCAAAAACAATGGCGTGGGAGTCCCCCCAAGATCTATACCAGACCCTTATTCGAGCACGCAGCCCGGCAGGTTAGGAAAGGGGGGCGAGCAAGCGCCCCCCTCTCCTGGACCCTACCAAGCCACATGCCCTCAACATGGGGGGAGGGTTGGAGCTTTGGGGCAGGGGGGCCCCACCCCAAAGCACCTTGTCCCCATGTTGAGGACAAGGACCTCTTCCTGACAACCCTGGGCGTTGGTTATCGGGGTCTGCGGGCGGGGGGGCTTATCGGAATTTAATAAGGGGGGCCCCTAGATCCCGGCCCCCCACCCTATATGAATGAGCATGGGGTAAATCGTACCCCTACCCATTCCCCTGAGGAAAAAAGTGTCAATAAAAAAAACACACTACCCAGGTTTTTAAAGTAATTTATTAGGCAGCTCCGGGGGTCTCTTCCGACTTCAGGGGTCTCTTCCGACTTCTCCACTCTCTAGGCCTCTTCTCCGCGTTCTCCGGCCTCTTCTCCCGCTGTCCGGCCTCTTCTCCCGCTGTCCGGTGTCTTCTGCCAGGCTCCTCCGCTATCTTCTGCTCTTTTGCCCGCTCTTTTGCTAGCGGTGCACCACAAATCATGGTATTAGCAATAAATCTACGTTATCTTTTTTCACTGGGGTACCATTTAAAATTAATCACACCGCAAGACGCCATTGCACAGGTATGAATGGGGCCTAATAAAAATTCATTTTTTGCATTTTTTAGGGGGGAAACAGAAGCGATCTCCAAGACATGCAAAAAGAAAAGATACAGGCGCCTCTGAGTGTAGACTGTAAATACCACTCACATTTTAGCAGTTAAAAGTGGGCACATCATGTAGGCTCAAATCCAGAGCACACACCTTTTTTAATTCCTGAGTGCGCGTGAGAGACACCTGTATCTTTTCTTTCTGTACACCTGGTTGGCTCGTGTGTTCCCAGCCTTAATACACACGGGCTGAATATCATCTGAAATCAGCCATTACAGTTGAAACCGGCCAACTTTCTGCCCGTGTGTACAGCTGAATGTCCGACAGAAGCCGATATGACTGGCTTCTGTGAAATGAGCATGCTGGAAAACCAGCAGCTGATCAACATCCGATCAGCACTTGCAGCCAATGGCTGTGAGCGCTAATTGATGTGTTCTGGCTGGGGAGGGCGGTCCTTCTGTTAGAACACAATATTACAGCAGGGGAGATCACTGTACTAACATTGCGTAGTTAGTACAGCAATCTCTAATCTCTAATTAACATGAAGTGAGAGACCTGTTTTTTTTCTTTTTTGTAACAGTTGCAGCACTGATTGCTTTCACCTGTTGCAAACATTTTTGAGTGTAGATCTGTTAAGGTAGTCAAAAGACTAGTGGAAACCTAAATACCAAGAAATGTGGAGTCAAGAATAAAAAAAAGGTGGTAGTATGAGGATCTTTATTAAATCAACAGTATGAAACCATTCCCTCTTCAAAGGATTCTTGGAGAGATAATGGAAGCCACTGAAGGAGACACACATTTTCTGCATTTACAAAATTAGCAGTTTCCTTTTACACAAGACAGGATGTTTACCTTTATTGCAGTGGTTTCTAATAAATACAGTACACCGCTGTTAAAAGATAGCATAGCAGGCAGTTTTAGTTCCTACTGACTTTCAGATCCACACAATGGGAGTTCTGCATATAGCTTACTTTTGTTGTACACGGTGGCATCAGCAAATGCTTCTTTAATCACGTCTTTGTAACAGGTTATTTATTACTTGTATGTATTAAAAAAATAAGCAACAGATTCCATGTATTAATTGCTATAAAATTGTTTCCATTTAGCTATTCACAAAAACTTAATTTAGAAAACATTCACTAAGTTCTAGGGAAATTCCTCTGCAAAGTGCACCTTCCTTTGCAAAGTGAACAATCTGTTTGTCTTTAGTAAATCAACCCCAATGTTTTTCTTACTTTTTAATTATTTTGTATCCCCAAAGCTTTCTAGAACACACCTCAATTTACTCTATGCGTCTCATAAAAACTGTTTTCATCATTTTTCAAACTTCAGTCAGATATCCAGAAAAACTATAGTAAATCGTTTCAATAATTTGACAAACCACAGTCACTTTGACACCAACAAGTAACTCTGTCTGTGGTTTAATGGATCATTGATGGAATCTAACATGGTTTGCTAGATGTTAAAATTTAAAGGACAAGTTTGGTATGAGGGGTGTAAAGTAAACTGAGGTATGCATGTCCTAAATTGAACACCGTTATTTCCTTCTGTATCTTCCCTTCCAACACACAGGCATTGCTCTAGTCCTCATTAACTCAGAGAGTGGCTATGTTGTTACCATTCTTTATCAGGTAGTCTAGGGCTGGAGATTTAAGACAGCCTCAAGAACTTTGGCAACTATGCTTATTAGCTGGAGACTCTGGGTAAAGGGCACAAATATTCTAGCATCCATAGAAAATAATTCTGGATCCTGCTAGAGTGAAGTTGTTATGAACATTTAGATACAAGGTTGCTTGTAAAGTAGAAAACACTATAGACAATATCTGGCTAATATCATTCACAAGTTGCCCTAGAAAGAGTGGCATCCACTTAAAAGTCTCATTCTGATATGTTAATGCAGCCAAAGATGTAATAAAAAGTAATTAAAATAGCTGTAGTGCTACCCTCGAAAGGGGCACTGGAACTTTGCCCACGTTCTTTTCCAAGTGGATTGCTCCGCAGCCAGGCACACATCCACAGTCACTCTTTGGCTCAAATAACAAGTCCAGGGGTGTTCTTTTTGTTATTTTTATTTTTGGAGTAAGAGTGATAGGGTTGAGGGAATTGAGTGGGATACTCCAAAAATGATAACTACATACTGTACAGGTTTAGGACAGTAAACTTCTTTCTGAAAAGCTGAAGCAGAAGTCCTTGAAATAGCTAGCAATAATTGTGGATTTGGCTTGTAGTAGGAGCAGTGAAAAGCAGGCTTCTTTCTTTAGAGCACCAAGAGCAGAGTCGCTTCACAAAAAACTGGACACTAGCTGATGTCCCCTTTGGTCACGTACAGCTGACTCTCTAGCACAAGAAGGATAGCAGCAGCCTAAAAGTCTCTAAGATCTCTCACAGTAGTCTGTACTCACACAATGCCCAGGGACAGCTGGTTGCCTCCTTCCAACTTCGAAGCGACCCTTCTCCAGTGATACCAGACTAGATCTTCAGCAGACAGCCCCTCAGTCAGCTCTCTGTAGCTTCAGCATCCAGGCCCTCAGGTCACCAACCTGAGGCCTGATAAACAGCAAGCACATGGCAGCGCTGTCCTAGAAAGCAGCATGCCCTCCAGGCTAGACTTCCCCAGGTTTTTAGGCAAAGACCCAGAAGCTTTGTTTCTCAGAGTATTTATACAGACTCCCAGCAGAACCCCAGCAGCCTTTAGGGCTATCCTGCCTGGGATTGGCTAGGCTGTATAAATATTCATACTGCTATCTGCATTACTCCACACCTATGTTCCAAAGAGTTCTCTAGTTCTCTGGAAAGCAGAGTAAACAGTCAAAGCTAGCAGCAGCTGAAACACTGAGCAGACCTTACTAATCACATGCAGCTGCACTGATTACAGTGAGCACAACTAAAGGTACCTAACACAACAATTACAGCCACACTGGTTACAGTGAGACACGCTAAATTTACCTAGCAAACAAAAACACAGCTCCACTGAACACAGTGAGCCAGCACTAAGGCCCCCTCCACACTGGGAGGGCTCCTTTGGAGTCAGCCTGCTCAGCGGGGAATCTGTCCACTGATCCTCACTGAGTAGGCCAATGGCTGGTCTGTGTCCGTTACACTTATGTAGAGCAGACACAGCCCGTTCTTCTCTATAGGCATTTTTATGTAAAAAAAAACGCCTGTCCATTTACACCCGACTGTCATCTGATCCGATCTGCCAGATGGATATGGAACAGATCCCCATCTATCTATTTTAGAGGATAGGATCGGATCAGAAGACAGCAGGTGTAGCACCTATCTAGGAGGGTGCTTGTCAGGGACATGGCCGTCAGGGAACTGGCAATGTTGCCCAGAACCTTCCTGGACGCCCACGGAGGGTGCCGAGACATGGACAAGCGTGCGCCATGTATCAGCATGCATTGGCGTGCGCTGGCGCGCATCGGCCCACACGCATGCGCAGTACTGTGCGTGCACAAAGGTGTGCAGGTGGCGTGACAGATGCTGGAGCCAGTGGTCTTATTCAAGCCAGCCTGTGACCACAGGACATTTCTGGATTATCTCCTCAGCTCCCTTGTGTACCTTGACCTTGCTTCCTGATCCCCTAGTTTGACCCTTGGCCTGCTCCTGGACTCTGCTTCTGCTTCCTGATCACCTGGCTTGACCTTCGGCTTGTACCTGGACCCTGCCTGTGTATGACCTTGGCTCATCCCTGTGTATGCTCTGGACTGACTTATCTGTGTATGAACCCTGGCCTGGCTTCTGGTTTCTCCATTTACCTGAACACAGCAAGTTCAGCTCTGCCTGCTTCAGTCATCCCTCAGTGGCCGAGCTCATCTGACTGCAAACAAGCACCTGGCCAACCGTGCTTCTTTGGGCACCACGCTTCCTGTTCCCAACTCCAGGGACGCGCTGCACTTAGCCGCAAGGGGAGCCCTCTTAGCATCTCGATCTCCATGCTCGCACCTGACAGTGCTACATAGTGTAAATAGAAGAAATCTGAGGGCATAGCAGATAACTATGGATCGATAGCGCCTTTGAAAGAGGACTATCAGACTTACTTTCCCCTTCTATATCCCTACCAGGTAAGGTAGATGTGGCATTAAAGATTTTTGTACGTCTGCACGCAAGGCACAGGCATGCATGGGTGTTACAGAGAAAGGACATTAAAGAAGATAGATCCTTGCTCATTGCTAAACATTTAACTATCATGACAACTCTATAAAAAGCATAAAGGCTCGCATACAGTAATATTTTATACAAAGAAATATCTCAGTGTTCATATTTTCTGCTGCTCTAGGTCAACTGTTTTCTGCAACCCCAGTTGCTTAGTAGCTAGGTCAAATGCTGCATGATGACAATACAGCGGTACAGAAGGTGCAGGGATCGATTTTGGAACTAATCTGATATACAGTCATTGCATAGTTTAACTTCTGATGTTCCTCAATAACCAGCCTGTCAATTTGACAAGCAGTCAAAATGAACGATAGGCTTCCAGTTTGTAAAAGAATTGTATTCTGTCAGACTAACGAGCATTTGAAGCATCCTCTACTTTTATTGTACAACAGTGAAGGGCGCAACAGTAGTGCAATAAAACAAATTAAATAATAAAATAAAAGTAGATACGGTGCAAATAAATAAGTTCATATTTCATCCAACATTGGTGTAGAAAATAAAAAACTGTGAATCTTCTTAAAGGTGTTCCAATCACCATGTGATATATGGTGCAAATGCTGCAAATTAAAGTTCTTCACCCGAAGTTATGTCAAAGCACTCACCAGATAATATCCGTCACAGAGTGACCCCCAGACATATAAAGGACCAGATGGATATCTCTCATCCGAAGTTCCCTTTAGGATGTTGCAGCATAGGACTGCTGTGCGTGGACATTCAAATCTCAAGCCACTACAGGAATGGATCTATGTATAGACTGCCTCACATTCAGTTCCTCCACAACATCTGTAAATGGTGGTTCCTCATAAAAAGCCAAAGAAAGGCACGGATAGTGTAACAACGTCTTTTTAATATTAAAAGCACACTTACAAATCCAAATGGTGGGATGTAAGGTACAGATGAAAACGGGCTGCAGCTATGGAGGGAAGCAGAGTCCGGTCCGGCATCTAGCGAGTGTGTGTACCACTCGATGTGCGTCTCGGCGTGCGTCCCAGCTGTGTACAGAAAAGAGGACTCGTATCTGTGTATCGAGCCTCCCTTTCAATATATTTCACGCTCATGCGCGTGTCATCAGAGAGTGGGCTCGGCGCTCGGCAATTTTACTGGAGCCTAAATGTGTATATATATATACATATATATATAATACATATATATAAAAATCTACACATATGAAAACAAAAATTACCAAAAAAAATTCACAAAAAAATTCAGGTTGAACTACTGATGTAATCTCATTAGTGATGAACTAAACATATTGTATTGTATTGTATTTACACATAGTTTAATGTTTTGTTTTTTTTAATTGCACCCAGGACAATATACTATTACATAGATTAAGTGCATTTCAACCCCCCTTTTTTGTATTGTGGATGTATTAATATGTTTCCACCATAGGGAGGCGACATTACATCTCCCATTAAAAACGGTATGATTTTATGGTTATTAGATTTTAGATTGTGTAGTAGGCCAACTATATACATGGGTTATAATTATAGTTATGTATTAATATAGTTATACATGATTTTACCATATGTGTATATAGTGGAGTATACACAGGGAGGTTACAATAAGTAGATGCGGATGGTTCTATCTATATGTCCTGGTCTCATATATTATTATTTTTTAATGAACTGTGGTTTATCATGTTTTTTTGTTAGGATGCAGTTAAGGAGGATAACAGAACCTTTTTTTGATTTGGAAACTTTTCAGAAGGGGTCCTTTTAATTTTTTAGATAGAACTTTTTATTCGTTTTTTACCTTTGACCAATCACAATGAAGGCACCAGTATTCAGGCTCCAGTAAAATGGCGCCAAACCCATTTCCAGATGACGTGCGCACGAGCGTGAAATGTATTGAAAGGGAGGCTCGAAACGCAGAGTCCTCTGTTTCTGTACACAGCTGGGACGCATGCCGAGACGCACATCGAGTGGTACACACACTCGCTAGATGCCGGACCGGACTCTGCTTCCCTCCATAGCTGCAGCCCATTTTCATCTGTTCCTTACATCCCACCATTTGGATTTGTAAGTGTGCTTTTAATATTAAAAAGATGTTGTTACAATATCCGTGCCTTTCTTTGGCTTTTTATGAGGAGCCACCATTTACAGATGTTGTGGAGGAACTGAATGTGAGGCAGTCTATAAATAGATCCATTCCTGTATTGGCTTGAGATTTGGGTGTCCACGCACAGCAGTCCTATGCTGCAACATCCTAAAGGGAACTTCGGATGAGAGATATCCATCTGGTCCTTAATATGCCTGGGGGTCACTCTGTGGCCGATATTATCTGGTGAGCGCTTTGACTTATCACTTCGGGTGAAGCACTTTAATTTGCAGCATTTGCACCATATATCACATGGTGATTGGAACACCTTTAAGAAGATTCACTGTTTTTTCCTTTCTACAGCAATGTTGGATGAAATATGAACTTTTTTATTTGCACCTTATCTACTTTTTATTTTATTTTATGATTTAATTTATTTTATTGCACTACTGTTGCGCCCTTCACTGTTTTACAATTTGCTTATTAGTTTATTACTAATTTTAGGAGCAGCATCAGATTGTGTTAGTGCTTGTATAGCATTTGTCGCTGTATCAATTTTTTATTTTTCATCCTCTACTTTTATGTACATGCACATTCCTGGAATATATATTCTCTTTTTGTTGCTTTGATCGAGTTTATCAAATCAGTTTCAGATTTTCAGACGCTGAGCTAAGCACGTGAAGCCCGCAAAGCTCCCTCCAGCATGATGAAGGCCGCCTCCTGACCCTCCACAAACCCCCTAGCCTCACGTCTGTCCAGCGGATGATCGTACTGGAGATTCGGTAACAGTGCCGACGGAGGAGAGGTCCCGTTCCTCCCCGTGCTGAGTATGAGCCCTGTGTCTGCTGAGCCCAGGTAGCTGGATAAGAGAGCTGAACCTCAGCACGTATCCCTGGTGCACAGAGCCTGCGCTCGCAACGTGACATCAATTAGTGGGAGTGGAGAGACACAGGAGGTCTGCGAGATGCCGGAGGCAGAGCGGATTGAGAGGAGCACTGAATAAACCAATGCACAGACACCGGCAAAAACTGGCAGGTAGTTTTCAAGTCTAAAGCGGAGACGGCGGCAGCAAGGAAGTGAGTGATAAGCTTCTGTTATGCATACATACGTATCTTTGCATATAGATGGCAAATAGACTGCACAGACGGCATACAGACTATACATAGATGTTGAAAAGCTGGACTGTTAAAACATCCATGGTATAGAGAAAGGATTACTGCCAGAGCACAGGTAAATAGAGGGTGGTCATTGGAGGAGAAATAGCCCGTGCACGACAAGGGGCTGAGAGGCAAATAACATGCAAATTATATGCATATTGATGGATGGTGGTGGCACTGGGGGGGTTTGCTCGGTGAATGTGAAATATTGTCCGGATAGAAACAAAGTGACACGGACTGAGGGGGGTACCCAAGGGGCTGCACAAGAGTCCCCTAAAGTGTGAAAATGTTCTAAAACAGTTAACGGTTAATTTGAAGGACAATCTGAAACAAAAAATAACCAACAGAAGAATAAAAGTCGCAATAGTCGCATCAGTTGTTGCAGTAGCTGTATCAGCCGTAAAAAAAAAAAAAAAAAAATCTGAATTCCCTCCTGATCAAGACTGTGTATATTATGTATCTTATGTATATGCAAAGTATACCTTAAGGGACCACAACCCTGCAATAGTAACCCAGAGAGTTAAGCGGAGGTGAAAGTACACTGAAAAAAAAAAGTTTAAAAATCAACCAGAAAACAAGATATGAGTGGTAAGCAGGTGAGGGGGGCAGCAGCAAACCCACCCAAAGTGAGCACTAGCCCAGGTACCATTAAAAAATATATGACTGAGGAGGGTGGTAAAGAAAGCCCTGGGAAACAAACGGGGGCTAAAAGTAAAGCCCTGGAGGGCACACAAAAAAATGGACTGAGAAAACAGTTAGAAGATACAGAACCCCCCATAGTGAGAAGCGAGGTACCAGAGGAAGAAGCTATAATGGAACCCAGACAAAAAAAAACAAATTACCTACAAAGGGAGAAATGGTGGAAATGTTTGTGAGGCTGGAAATATCTATAAAAGGAGAAATAGCAACCCTGCATGACGATATGAATCATATACTAAAAAGGGTCGAAAATACAGAAGAAAGGTTGGACATATAGGGGGACGAGATAAAAATTCTTAAGGCACAGATGGATGAGATGCAGAGAGATCAGAGGAATACGATGTATAAAATAGAAGACCAAGAAAACCGGAACAGAAGGGAAAATCTTAGAGGTTTACCGGAGTTGAAAGGGGAAGGAGAAGATCGGCAAGAAAAAAGGGATACAATTTTTGGGCACATGCTGAGTGCATCTGGAGCAAGTAGCAAAAAAAAGTTTGAAAGAATCCATAGGATTAGAAAGCCTGCAGAAATGGCAGGAGATGTCCCAAGAGATGTTATCGCAAGATTCCACAATTTTTATGATAAAGAACAGATAAGGACATACATGAAAACTAACCAACCCGTTAAATACGGGGAGACTACTCTACAGATAATTCCAGACCTAGCAGCACAGACCTTGGCCAGGAGAAGAACCCTTAAGCCTTTAGTTGAACAGCCTAAGTCTCAAAATATCCAATACTTTTGGGGATTTCCGGCTTGGCTAATCGGACGTAAAGAGGGCCGATCAGCAACTTTAAGATTTCCTGAGGATACGGCTAAATTCTGTAATAGACTGGATGTTCCATTAGTGGAAATACCGGGTTGGTGGGAAAAACAGGAGAATGCAGATAACACAGATGAACAACTGGTCTGGAAACCAGTCCAGAAAACAAAACGATCAGGAGTGAAGAAAAACAAGACCGAAGGGAAACGGAAACAAGAAACTAATAATAAAAACCCAGGGAAAATGAAAAGATGAAGGGGGACTGAGATGGGACGTGGGGGGGGAGTGGAGTTGGCAGGGGGGCCCCAAAAATTAGGGGGAATATCAGCTCTGCCTGTTGACCACACCTAGAGCTCAACCTCATCATTCATCGTTCATTGGACCTTGGGGAGGCCAATTCCCCTATTCTGGGAAGGGGGGAGGGAGAGAAATGGGGGTTAAAGGGGGGGAAGGATAGGGGGTAAGGGGGGGAGGGTAGGATTTTGGTAGGATCGGGTATTTACTTAGAAGGGTATGATAGAAGAATAAGAGGCACCGATCCGTCTTCTTGTATGTTGTGCTTCACAGAAAATCTCCACAAATGAGTAATGATGTCTAGCTTAAATATAATCACATATAACGTACATGGTTTAAATGCCCCTATAAAAAGTGGCAACATATTAAGCGAATTAAAACATCTTAAATCGGATGTGGTACTGCTACAGGAGACACACTTTTTCCTAGGCTCGAATCGCAGAATACTCTCAAAAGAATTCCCCGATGGTACTATGGGGACTCCCCTATCAGTCGAGCAAAGGGAGTGGCCATAGGGTTTGCTAGGGGAGTGAGGTTCGATCTAGAGGAGAGAAAGACGGACCCAGAAGGGTGTTATTTATTTTTGAGAGGAAAACTGAATGGAGCCGAGTATTCCCTCGCAAACATTTACGGCCCTAATAGTAAATGGACGTGACCTGACACACACTGTATGAAACACATGGCGACCTCCATCCCTGATTTAGTAGATAAAAAGGAGGAATTTTGTGGGATTTTAAATGAGGGTACGCCATGTTGAGAGAAAGTGACAACATAAATATGAAAGTACAGTACATGATTTATTTATTACAATTTAGAATACATATCAGATATTTTGTATCAAATAGATAGGTAGTCATCAGACTTACACTAAATATGCTGCTCATAGCATGCAATACAAATATAAATATAAAGTAGACATGGCAAATATACATGGTATAATAAATAAATCGATTGAAAGACAAATGTAATAAAAAAAACAAGTAACTGTTGGCATCTAGTGGCACTCTACGTGTTTCCTGGCGTTACAGCCATTCATCAGGAATGTTATGAGGTATTGTACTAGGAAGGAAAAAAACAGGGATTAATGATAGTACCCTTAGAATAAGGGGGGGCAGGGGAATTCAGTCCCAACAAGGTAGAGATAGATTGGGATACTTACTAACAACCTCAAAGCCAAGTCCGGTAGCAGCCAAGGAAGACGGGGGCACGAGGCATGATGTCTCCCCCGGGATTGAAATGGGGAAACCCTCCAAAGAAGGAGAACAGCGCCCGGAGCCCAGCATAGTGGTCACAGCATGATCCAATAGGCTAAGTGTACACCGAAAGTGCATGGTGTTCCTAGAAAAATGTGTCAAAAAAAGGGGATTGGTTAAATGTGTAAAGGTGTGAAAGTAATAGAGAAAAAATGTCTGTGTGTTCCCACAAGGGGACTACATGAGGGAGTGTAAGTGAAAAAAAAAACAAGTAAGGGGAGAAAAAAATATAACAAAAATCAAAAAAAATACCAAAAGGGATGGCTGATCTCCCAGCAAAGAGGATAACCTGTGTGTAGGATCAGGATGTGCTTCCTTGTGATTGAAACAAGCAAATGAACCACCAGCTGCTCCAAGGCTACTGATATACCCACTCCCAGGGAGGGGCCCCGTTAGCGTCATGCCTGGTTGGCCAGACCGCACAAGAGAGGTGGGGAGGGAATTCCCAGCTGCATGTGGACAAGCCAGCAGCAGTGGGTCTCCACCCTTCTCGTGCGTGGCTAAGGATGGAATAAAAAAAGACGTTAAAAACAACGTCAATGACACCACTGGTTGCGGCATCAAAGCATGGCGCCGATGCGCAGGAGTCCAAACTCCGTACCCACCTAGGGGTGGGGGGGAAATGGGCTGCTGCACATCGCAACCCCGGAGACAGAGAAAACACCCGAACCCCCCCAAAAACATATATATATATATATATATAAATGTATAAAAACATATATGGCCCTAATAAAAACCCCATTAGATACTTAACCGGGGCTATAGTGGAGTTTATGGAATTTAAGAAAGGGGGGCTATTATGGCGGG
Organism: Lithobates clamitans; assembly: GCA_037952925.1. NCBI lineage: Eukaryota > Metazoa > Chordata > Amphibia > Anura > Ranidae > Lithobates > Lithobates clamitans. The sequence continues at coordinate 3,039,486 of JBBGZY010001371.1, forward strand.
GGATTTTAACCTTTAATAAAATAGCCTTAACTAAAGAAATATATCAATTAGGACAGCAACATAAGATAATAAGAGACAGGGAACTGTTATTAAAACTCAGCCGAAAAAGGGAGGCTATGGGAGACCTAATAGAACAGGAAACGCAAATGGCCTATAATTTAATTAAGAAAGAAAGGTACCAATGGGGGAATAAGTCGGTGGAAATATCTGGCGAAGATACTAAAAAAAAAACAAAAAAAAAACAGCCAATTATATAGAGAAAATACAAACAAGTACAGGGGAATTGGTATATAAAACTCCAGAAATTGCTAAGACCTTTCAAAAATACTATGGGAGACTATATTCAATAAATAAGGATACAAGAGAAAAGGTAGAACGGAAACACGAGAAAACAAAAGCCTTTTTAAAGGATACCTGTTTGAACAAATTACCAGAGGATAAACTTAGTTATCTAGAGGCCCCCATAACAGAAGAGGAGATAATAAAAATGTTAAAAGAAACACCGGCTGGGAAAAGTTCCGGACCTGACGGCCTGACGACATTATACTACAAAAAATTCAAGGATATACTGTATTTATTGGCGTATAACGCTCACCTTTTCATCCTGCAAATCGGTTGCAAATAGTGTTTGCGTGTTATACGCCGATACTGCAATTTGGACTGCCTCGGAGAGAATGGGGAGGGGGGCAGGACAAGCGCTGTCAGATTACATACAGCGAGAATCTCCTGTTTACACAGCGGCCTCTGTAATAGGAAGTCCCGTCTCCTGGGCCGGCATTGGACCAGTGTTCTGTCTATCATAGAATCTGGTGCAGGAGGCGGGACTTTGTATTAAAGAGGCCGCCGAGTAAACAGGAGATTCTCCCTGTATGTAATTTGATGGCGCTCATCCTGCCCCCCTCCCTGAGATGGGCTATAATCAAGCTGCATTGATGGGCAATTGTGAGGCTGCAGATGGGCACTGATTAAGATGCATTGATGGGCAATAGTGACGCTGCAGATGGGCACTGATCAAGCTGCATTGATGGGCAATTGTGAGGCTGTGGATGGGCATTGATCAAGCTGCATTGATGGGCAATTTTGAGGCTGTAGATGGACATTGATTAGGCTGCATTGATGGGCACTGACCCTTATTTTGCTTCAAAGTTCTTTATTTAAAATTTAAGGGGTTTTTTTCCTGAAATTTCCCTTTTAAAATGAAGGTGCGTCTTATACGCCTGTGCGTGTTATATGCCGATAAATACGGGTACTAATTCCTAAAATGTGCTCCTATATGAATGGGATCGAGGCTAAGTGGGAGATGCGTAAGGAGGCGTTGAAAGCCATTATCGCTATCATTCTGAAAGAGGGAAAGATAGTACACTCTGCGCCAGTTATAGGCCTATTTCACTCCTAACTACCGATACCAAATTATTTGCAAAGGTACTTGCAGAGAAGATGAAAATAATAATGAATGATATAGTACATGTAGATCAGGTAGGCTTCAATGCAGGAAGGAAGGGGTGGGATAATGGAATTAGAACACTCCTGGCAGTACAGAAAACTAAAGATAGCAAGGCCCCAGGACTACTTCTGTCAATCGATGCCGAAAAAGCTTTCGACAGGGTAGACTGGGGCTTTATGCAGAGTACGTTGGGGGCAATAGGATTAGGAGGGAAAATGAATAGATGGATAAAAGCATTATATATCCGACCTACAGTGAGGGTGAAGGTAAACGGGGCAGTCTCAGGACCGTTTGAAATGTTCAACGGCACCAGACAGGGGTGCCCACTATCCCCCTTATTGTTTGTGCTGGCATTAAAACCCCTCTTAACGAGGATAAGGCAGAACTGGGATATCAGGGGGATAAAGGTAGGGGAGGAGGACCACAAACCAGTGGCCTATGCGGATGACATTTTATTTTTTATAACTTGTCCCAGGATAACCTTCCCAAATTTAATGATTTCTAATTTTAAGATGAATCCGGCCAAGTCAGAAACCTTAAACATTAATGCACTAAAAATAGACGAGCATACTTATCAAAAAGATTTCCCATTTGTTTGGGGGAAAAAAGAACTGAAGTACCTAGGCGTCAAGATAACAACATCTAATGAGACACTATATCAAGTAAATTTTCTCCCACTACTAAATGATATTAAAGCCAAATTGAACAGAAATACAACAGGACAGTTATCCTGGGGGGGAAGAATTAATATTTTTAAAATGGTAATTCTACCTAAAATTATGTTTAAGATGCAAATGCTCCCAATCCCACTTCCGCAGGCTTACTTTAAAATATTACAAACAAAGTTTCTAAGGTTTATTTGGAGAGGGAAAAAATCACGTATAAGTTTGACACAGTTGATAAAGGATAAGGCACGAGGGGGATGGGGGGTACCGGACTTTAGAAATTATTATAATGCAATAATATTGTCACGAATAATAGAATGGGCAAAAAACAATAAAGAAAAGAGATGGGTAAAAATGGAAAGCACAATTAGTAAAGTCACATTGGGGAAGATAATATGGATTCCCGCACAATATAGAAAAATTAATAAAGACACGCACAGTATCACCAGTAACGCACTAAAAATTTGAGATAATTTACATAAAAGGGAAAAATGGGAATACAATTCACCATTAATACAACTGAAAGATACAGAATACTTTACACCAGGGGTAGAGAAACTGTTTGGTAATTTGATTATACAGAAGAACACACAACTGAAAGATGTAATGGAGCAAGATAAAATGTAGACATACCAGGAATTAAAAAATAAAACTGAACTGATGGTGATAGATGGATGGCAGCATACCCAATTGAAACATTTTATAGAGACACTGCCTCAGCCCATCACATTGGCAGAAAACCTACTTCCCCTGGAGAAACTGTGCACAGATAAAGGAAGGAAGAGGGTAATTTCCAGGATCTATAAAATATTGATTGACATGAGAGGGCCGGAGATACCGCCATACATCGAGAAGTGGGAAAAGGAACTGGGAACACAGGTGAAAGATCTGGAGATCAGGCAATTATTGAGGCGGGTTCACTCTACGTCAGTAAATAGCAACATGACAGAGTTAAACTACAAGTGCTTGGCCGATGGTATATAACCCCCTGATAAGGCACACAAATGCCATAGTGAAACATCGCAGTTATGCTGGCGGGGGTGTAAAGAAATAGGTGCTATGGCCCACATATGGTGGCTATGCCCTAAAATAAAAAAATACTGGGGGGAGATCAGACAAATAATTAGTGAGATAACATACATAGAGGTCCCAGACAACCCATGGGGGTGTTTATTCAATGGGAATGCCAACTAAGCAATATATGAGAACGTTGCTCCCACAGTTCTTAAATACCGCTAAAAGCCTAATGCCGCATACACACGGTCATACTTTTCGTCTACAAAAGTCCGACAGCCTGTCCGACAGACTTCCGGCGGACTTTCGGCGGACTTGCGGCAGACTTTCTAACGAACTGACTTGCCTACACACGACCACACAAAAGTTCGACAGCCTAGTACGCGGTGACGTACACCAAGTCCGGCGAGACTATAAAACGGAAGTTCGATAGCCCGTACGACACCCTTTCGGCTCCTTCTGCTAATCTCGTGTTTATCTCGTGTTAGTAGAAGTTTGGTGAGAGACGATTCGCGCTTGTGGGACTCGTATTTTTCAGTTCGTTTTAACTGTTGTTCAGTCTGTGCTTGTGAGGTTTGTATCTGCTTTTCAGTGCGTTTGATCAGTTGGCATTGAGAAATCTTTGTTTTATTGTCCGCTCATTCCTGATTTTCAGGTCGCTCTTCACAGGCCTTGCTGTTCTTCAGTGCGTTCTGTTAAGTGCGTTCTGACCAGCCGACCGTTTTGAAGCCATGTTACCTGTACGTACTCGTCGTCGAGCTCGTGCATTGTATGTGTTTGGTGCTGTAGTTTATTCTTCAGACCAAGACCAGTCCATGAACAGGACGAAAAGGAGTTCATGGACCAAGAATTGGTTGCTCCAGCGTGACCAGTTCTGTCACATGCCATTGCTCCGTGAGATCCGTGAGAATAATCCTGAGGATTTCAGGAACTTTCTCCGGATGACGCACCCAGTTTTTGACCATTTGGTGGCTTTGCTGACCCCCTATATCAGCAGGCAGGATACCTGCATGAGGCAAGCCATCACTCCGGAGCAGAGGCTAGTTGCCACATTGCGGTACTTGGCGACAGGGAGAAGCCGACAGGACCTCAAGTTCTCGACAGACATCTCCCCCCAGGCTCTGGGGATCATTATCCCAGAGACCTGTTCTGCCATCATCCAGGTCCTGCAGAAGGACTATATTAAGGTAATATTTTTTTCTTTTATTAGCATCACATGTTCTTTTATTTAATCTTTGATAATGTAATGTATTTCTTAGCTCAAACACTACTTACCATCATTGCAATATAGTGTGAATGTCCCCTTTTTCTCCTCACGCATGCTGGATTTTTTTCCTGTTCTTTTTTGTCATGCATGTATATTTGCCTTCAATAACCTTCCCAGCATACAATGCTGGGCACATATCCACCTAGTCTACTCAGTTTGAATGTATTTAGTCAGCTGCATTGTATTTTGTTTCCCCTAAATTCTATCCAAGTAGTGTGCATATAATTAGCTTGGTTTCCCAACCCCCCCCTCACCTAAACTCTATCCAAATAGTGTGCATACAATTAGCTTGATTTCCAAACCCCCCCCCTCTAATAATTTGCTAGAATGTTCTGTGGTGTTGATTTTTACAAAGCAAATATATGTTGCACTTTGCAAAATGCATGTGCACTCTACAAGTGCATTTGCTCCAGTGCTTTAGTAAATGAGCAGAAGCTCTGCTGATTTCCATCATCAAATCATATGCAAGCCACAAAGTGTTTTCATTAATTGCCCTTGCATGTGATTGTGTACTCCTTGCAACATGAAAGCCTTTTTACCTTACCTCATTTACTTTAAGCTGGGGAGCAACTGCACTTGCAGAGTGTGACAACTGCACAGTCTTGTAGCCTTTTTAGTCCATAAATCCCTGTGTGTCCTAAAACTTTTTTTTTTTTAGAATTTCACCACCCCCTAAAATTTAATCAATGTTCCATCAGAGGGGGTGAGCAATCTGATAAGTGTGCCTTTCCATATTATTTCTTCCAGAAGATTTCAATTATTTAATGTTATACTGATTCTGGGCAATAATGTTTTTAATTGTATAATTTTCTTGCAATGTTATATTCAAAATTACTGAGTTTTGTTCTCTTGTTTGATTCCCCAGTTTCCTTCAACGCCACAGGAATGGCAGACTGTGGCATCCCATTTTGCCACCCGTTGGGACTTTCCCAATTGTGGAGGGGCTATACTGTAGATGGGAAACATGTCCACATCGTGCCACCACCCCATTCGTGGTCATACTATTTTAATTATAAGGGGTTCCATAGTATTGTTTTAATGGCGGTGGTGTCGGCACACTATGAATTTCTATATGTGGACGTGGGGAAGAATGGCCGGATGTCGGATGGAGGAGTATTTGCCCAGACGGAGTTCTGCCAGCGTCTCCAGAGTGGTGGCCTGGGATTGCCACCTGATGCGGATAACGTGGAAGGACTCCCCTTTGTCTTCATTGCTGATGAAGCCTTCGCTCTGAGCAAGCACCTCATGAGGCCATTCCCCCAAAGAATCCTCACCCCGGAGAGGAGGGTTTTTAATTTCCGGCTGGCCAGAGCTAGAAGAGTGGTTGAGAATGCGTTTAGGATTCTGGCCAGCCGGTTCTGCCTGTTTCAAACCTCCATTAATTTGGCGGAATACAAACTTAATTTTATCATTTTATCGTGCTGCATCCTGCACAACTTTTTGCACAAACATTTACAAAATTATATTGTGCCAGTTGGGCCTGAGGCCGGACTTATTAGCAGTGACAATCTTACGGGCCTGGATACTGTCCGTACTGGCTTGGCCCCCCAAAGTGCCCGTCAAGTTAGACAGCAATATGTTAATTATTTTATGGGTAGGGGGGCCATTGCAATGGGCCAGAATATCTAAAGAATCAAAATAAAAAAAATCTTGATGAAATCTTGAATTATATTTATTGCTTGCCTTTCTTTTGGGCTTTCTCCTAGGTTATGGTCGAGCAGTTGTAGTGCCAACTGTATTTTCCTTGTAAATTTCTAAATAAGCTCCATTGTCACTGTAAACAACTTTTTTAAATTTAAACAAACTGATACTGAGCATTGAAATAACAAACCACACATTTATTTAATTCCTAAGCAGAGGTTTTTAATCTTTGGTATACATTCAGTTATGCATTTAGTATAAAATGTTCCTAGCCAAAAATATATTGATATATTAATAAATTTAGAATAATATAATTATAGTTAAAGATTTTTAGATAATCAAAAATGCATTTTTTTGGGCATTTTGATTTTACCAAACAGGCTTTTTTTTTTTTGGTTTTTAAAAACCTTTTTTTTTTTTGGTTTTTTTTTTTTTTTTAAATGTTTTTTTTTAAAAAACCTTTTTTTTTTTTAAAAAAAACCTTTTTTTTGGGTTTTTTTTTTTTAAAAACATTTTTTGTATTTTTTTTGGTTTTTTTAAAATGTATTTATTTTTTTTGTGTTTTCTAAAAACAGGCCTCCTTTTCTAAAACAATGTGGTTTGTTGATGTTGTTAAACAGGCATATCATTTAACAGAAAATAATAAAGAGAAGGCCCAGAATGGGGTCAGCAAACCAGGAAATGAAGGACATGATCGATGTTTTTGGGTTTCAAAAAGGGCATTTAGATTCGACCCAAAACATCAATCATGTCCTTCATTTCCTGCTGCATACGATCCAGCAGATTACGCATTTGATCGATCTCCCCATTCCAGGCCATTATTTGAGCAATTAGCCGTTGGGCACTGTCTGTGGTGAAATAGTCACTTGGACCTAAAGTGGAATGAAAAAAAAGATGTGTTTAGAAATATGCACACATACATAGTTTACCTTACCATAAAGCTGGTGTCTCAGACACTGACCTGGTGGGGTGCCTATGTCGCATACTTCATGAACATCCTCGGGGGTGGCGCTGTTGCTTGACTCAAGCACAACCAGATCACCTAAAATAGAGTAGAAAAATTACATAAAATAAAAGGCAGCCATGCATAGATTACCGTAAGCTGGTGTGTCAGACACTCACCTGGTGGGGTGCCCATGTCGCCCACCTCTCCTTCTTGTTGGCTGAGTGATTTTTCCCCTATGTGAAGCAAAAAATTAATATACTTAGCACACAGATATTTTAGTACATAATAATCTTCAAACATTTGTAGTGAAGTGGTGTACAAATTGTCTGTTTGTGTAGAGTTCCTAGTTGACTTAAAGATTTTAATTCCTAAAGACATATCGAGATAGATAGATATCTCGATATCTAGATATCAATATCTAAATATAGCTTAAAATCTCTCTCTCTCTCTCTCTCTCTCTCTCTCTCTCTCTCTCTCTCTCTCTCTCTCTCTCTCTCTCTCTCTCTCTCTCTCTCTCTCTCTCTCTCTCTCTCTCTCTCTCTCTAAATATAAATATAAATCTAAATATCAAACTAAATCTAAATATAAAAATATATATACATTTAAATTTTCAAAAAACATTACATAAATATCTATATCTATCTATCTATCTATCTATCTATCTATCTATCTATCTATCTATCTATCTATCTATCTATCTATCTATCTATCTATCTATACACATATACATACATATATATATATATACATATATATATATATATACATATACATATGTATATATATATATATATATACATATACATATATATGCATATATATATATATATATATACATATATATAGATAGATATAGATATGTAACGAGGTTTATTAAAAGATCGTTTCAAAAGATGCAAAAAAAATCGTATGGGAAAGAAAAGCACATGGAGCAGTATACGAGGTAATCAACACAAGATGAAAACACAACAAGTACTTACTTTTTTTCAGCACTTTACGGATCCGTCTGTACTGATCCGGCTCCCTGAGTTTGAGGTCGGACCATCTTTTTCAAATTTGATCCTTCGAGCGCTGTACCCCAAAATAAGCCTGTAAGGTCTTCACCACCTTCGCCATTATTTTTGCTTTGCGCAAATTTGGCCGGGCGTACGGCCCATACTTCCCATCATAGTCCTTTTTTTTAAGAATGGCCACCATTTCCACCATCTCTTTAAAGGACATATTGGAGGCCTTAAATCTACGCCTCACAGATCTTGACGTTCCGGCCTCCGGGCTTTCTTCGCTACATGAGGTAGTACACACCTGATGTGTCTCCACCATTATTCACCCAACTACGCGCCGTAAATAAAAATGGGCGGAGAACATGAGTTAAAATCGAACGTCAGGGGCGGGCGACGCAGGCGGAGTTTCACACATGCGTAGTGTATAAAGAGGGCTCTTGCGCACGTGTCGTACGTACGTTCTGTGCGTAGAGTCAAGGGCGGGTTATATGTGTAAACAAAAAGAACATCAGGGGCGGGCCAAGTAGGCGTAGTATTACGCATGTGCAGTGTATAAAGCGCTGTTACGTATTGTGTCGTACGTACGTTCTGTGCGTAGGTGATAGTGGACCGGGACGCTACTAAACGAAGGTAATTTTAAATTTATACATTTGGTCAAGACTTTGTAGCAAGCGGCCTATATGGCTTTACAGATTGATGAGGCCTACATAGGGATAAGATGATGAGGGTTTAGCAGAAACCTAATAAGTGTTTTTTGTCTTGTGACTTTATCTTTTACAGACATTATGAATCCCCTATTTAAGGATCCAGAGTTCCTTACTGCTTTTATTTCTAAATATAGAGAGATGAGGAATTTGTGGGAGGTGAAACACCCTCAGTATTATTTAAAGCAGGTGAGGAAGTCAACGCTGGAGAGACTTCTGTCCTTTGTCCAGGCGACCATCCCGGAAGCAACAATGGAGACATTGTTAAAGAAAATTGGGGTCTTGAGGAACATGTATAAGAGGGAGCATAAGAAGATCCAGGAATCAATGAGATCAGGAGCATCAGCAGATCATGTTTATGTACCCAGTGTGTGGTACTACAATAAACTCCGTTTTCTTGATGACCAGACTGAAGCCAGGGCATCACTTTCAACCCTTCCCTTCACCCTTCCCTCCACCCTTCCATGCACCCTTCCCTCCACCCCAGCAGAGGCTGATGAGGAGCAAGCTGGGTCTTCCATCCTGGATGAACCGGATATGACCATCTGGAGTCAGGTAAATTATTTTAACAAATATTTACTGTACTAATATTAATGATGTTAACTGGATGTTATAATTGTCTAAAATAATTTTGCCCTCAAAATTGTGTATACATATCAATTGACAATAGTGGCTAAATATGTTTGGCACCTGCTTCAAAAAATTAGGGTGTCTGATTAGACTCTTTTATTAAAGAGATGTATTCACATTGAATTTGCTAGTCATGAGAGGCAAATTGTGTGTCATTGATGAACCCCAAAAAAATATACTAAAACTATGTCCTTTTTTTATACACAGGATGAGTCCATCCAGGAGGAATGTGGGGAAAGTGGCAGGCAGGAGGAGACCGGGCCCATGGACAGCCTGGAGGAGGCCGGATTCACCATCATCCTGGAGGAGGCTGGGCCCTGTGTCAGGCAGGAGGTGGCTGGTCCCAGTGAGGTGGCTGGTCCCAGTGAGGTGGCTGGGCCCAGTGAGGTGGCTGGGCCCAGTAGGAGCCTGACCGAATCCCAAGTGCCTCCCCTCCGCCTTCCCAAAAAAAGGGCCAGGAAGGGGACGGTCACACAGGAGGCATCCCTGCGCCTCATGCAAGAGGCCACCCACTTTTTAAGGAGCCCCCCGAAGCGGAAGAGTCCTTTGGCTGCTACTTAGCCAGCAGGCTTCTTCAAATGGATTGGGAGCAGCGCCTCATTTGCGAGCGAATATTTGGGGAAACAATCCAGAAGGGGCTGCAGGGCATGCTAACAAGAAACACCCAACTACATGAGGCAGCCCCCCTCCTCCTCCTCCTCATCCTCCTCCTCCTGCCACAACTGAAACACCAGAGCCACAGCCTCCAAAGAAGGCTACAGGGAAGGCTGCAGGGAAGGCTGCAGGGAAGGGTGCAGGGCAGCGTGGAGGAAAGGCTGCAGGGAAGAGAAGAAAGAGAGGAGAAGAGCTCGTGGATGTGCACTAACAGCTGAGCGGCGTGCGCCCCAACTGCGTTCCACACTCTCTCCAACTCTCTCCGCCTGCGGAGCTACGTACTTACGTCATACGCGGAAGTCGGAGAGAGTGTGGAACGCAGTTGGGGCGCACGCCGCTCAGCTGTTAGTGCACATCCACGAGCTCTTCTCCGGGCTTGATCTCCCTTGCGCAGTGTGATACCCACACTCCTTCTAGGAGTGGTAATTGGTTTTTAAACTTTATTTTATCCTTTATTTTTTGTCGCTGTACCTAGCATATTTTTAATAAACTTAATACGGTATCACACTATGGGAGCCCTGTTTTCTTTTATATGAAGAAAAAGCTAATCGTGAAGGACACTCATACCCGGAGCGGAAGCCTTTTAGGGACAACTCCACTGGATTCCAAGACAACACCGGTGCTATTAGATACCTATTACCCCTGCAGGGGCGCGGGGAGCTGGTGAGTGGGGACCCTTGAGGGGGAGCACCTAAGTCACTGGATGTTTATCGATGCCATCACTAAAGTCACTTTACGCAGGAACTCCTGAATGAACTGATTGCTAATTAGGACTTTTACAACACTGACTTTTATTATTTAATTAATTCTTTTGCATTTTTTAATTTTTGCCACGTTGGATATATTTTTGGCACTTTTTTTGTGTTTTTTTATATGCTGTCACAATTTACACTTGTCTGTTCTCATGGTGAAGAAGGGAGCTGGGTTTGCTTCACCAAGTTTACATATTGTGCACAGCAGGAATATAGTGTGAATACTCAACCAGTATATGGCACTGACCGTGGACTGATTATATAGCCATCTCCAGCTAGTATAACAGTCGAAAGGAGGTTTTGGTCTACGTTAACCCCTTATACATCATTAGGGGGCTGTGTTACTGCTACACTTAGTATTTACAATTGGTGTCACCATCACTGATGACTTTTTTGTATACTTGTTTTATATATATATATATTTCCTTTGTATACTCTTATGTATTTGTCTGCACCTATAGGTATGGGATACTAATCCCATTGGGCACATATACACACATTTATAAGTATATTATAATTTTTTTTTTGAATTAATGCACTGTTTAGTCCATGTTTAGGAGAATACACAGTATATATAGCTTCTTAGCTAACACACAATTTTACTTATCCAATTTAGGTAGCGCCACCTGCCCCTATTCACATATAATTTTTCTTGTTTACCTCATCCCTGTGGGGGGTGAGTAAGGGGAGGCTGCAAGCCTTTGGTCTGTGAGCGCGGAAATCCTGTTTTCTTTCTACATATCATTCATGAGATCAAAGAGAAAAAGAATCCAGAAATCAGTTTGGGAGAACTCTGTTTGAATATGAACAGCAAAACATCTTAGTTCTTTATAGCATTCGTAAAGAAGACATTAAATGCGCTGCATTCAACTATCACAGATTTTGCAGCGTGAGGAATGTGCTACCTACAATACAAACACTAGTTTTACTAGACCGAGTGCTTCCGTTTAGTTTTTGCTTATGAGCATGCGTCGTTTTTTTGTCCGTCAGACTAGCATACAGACGAGCGGATTTCGGGGTCCGTCGTAGTTACGACCTAAAGATTTGAAGCATGTTTCAAATCTAAAGTCTGTCGGATTTGAGGCTGAAAAAGTCAGCTGAAAGTCCGGGGAAGCCCACACACGATCGGATTGTCAGCTTTAGTCCGTCGGCGTCCGTTGGACTTTTGTAGACGAAAAGTCCGACCGTGTGTACGCGGCATAATACCTAGACACTGGCAGCAATCAGAAAGGCCTACTGTGAAGAATTGGTGTAATAAAATAAATTAAATCCAAAACTTAGAGTACCTAAGGTTCGGCGATGAGGAGGGAGTAGAGGAGTTTGAAGCGGAGGGGATGGGCAGACTATAAGCCAGTGATGGCAAACCTTGGCACCCCAGATGTTTTGGAACTACATTTCCCATGATGCTCAACTTCACTGCAGAGTGCATGAGCATCATGGGAAATGTAGTTCCAAAACATCTGGGGTGTCAAGGTTCACCATCACTGCTATAAGCTTTCAATAAGATTCGCTGAAGTGATGGGAGCATAACGTAAAAATTAGAAGAGGAACTAATAAGCTAGATATATAGAGGGAGAAGAGGTGAAAAGTTGAGGATAGATCTGGTGCGAGAAAGGGAGATGGGGAGATTGTAGATATAAGGTGGGGAGGGCGGAGGGACTGGGCGGGGGGGAGTAGGGGGGGTATTCAGGAATGTATTATGAATTCATTTCTATTGTTGTTCCTAGGTGAGGTTCTATCTCACCTCTTATAATGTGTTTTGATAGAGATAGAAACTCATAAAGAAATTGAAATATAAAAAAAAAAAAAAAACCAGTGATTCTGTTTTTCAATTTTTTTATTGTTTTTTGACGTGTTGGTGTTATAGCTTTCACTTGGATGTTATAAGTTGCACTGAGTAACTACAGCTGGATAAAACATAATGTGTGTCTGTCTTCATTTCAGGCTGCAAAGCAAAACCAATTTGACTTATTTGGCCTCAACACCAAACAATACGTCTGGCGGAAATTTAATACAGCTCTTAATCCAAACAACAGCATTCCTACAGTAAAGCATGGAGGTGATAATATCCTGTTATGGGGGTGTTTCTCTGCAGCAGGGACTGGAACACTTGTCGCTATAGAAGAAAAAGGGATGGAGCAAAATACTGTTAAATTATTAGGGAAAATCTGCTGCCCTCTGTCAGAAAGTTGTCAATGGGAAGGTTTACCTTCCAACATTACAATGACCCAAAGCATACAGCAAAAAATGACCACACAGTGGTTGAAGGAGAAAAAGGTGAATGTCCTTGCATGGCTTAGTCAGAGCCCATTGAAAAACTGTGGAATTATGTGAAAACTGTAGTCCACAAATGGTCACCATCAAATTTAACTGAACTTCAGCAGTTCTGTAAAAAAGAGTGGGCAAATATTGCAAAGTCTAGATGTACAAAGTTAGTAGAGGCATATCCCAACAGACTAAAGGCTGTAAATAAAGCAAAAGGTGGTCCAACAAAATACTGACACAAAGGGGTGATCCTTTTTCCAACTCGGTAATTCTTTTTTTTAATTTTTTACATATTTTCTGACATGTTGGTGTTACATCTTTCACTTTGATGTTATAAGCTGAGTAAATACAGCTGGATAAAAGAAAAAAAAAACGTGTCTGTCTTCATTTCAGGCTGAAAAGCAACAAAATGTAATTATTTAAAAGGGGGGGTGATTCTTTTCTATACCCATTGTATATCACCCCTAGATTTTTCAATTTAGACTAAATCTCAAGTACTGTGCCATCCATACATACGCTATTAAGATTGGCCTTGCCTTACATAATTGATGGAGGTGCCAGTAAGCATGACTTCAGTCTAGTCACTGTATAATTGAAAGAAATTGTGGGCCTTCCTCATAATATATTGACCTGCTCATCTGGACCTTTCCCTTATTTTCTGCTAGTTTCAAACTTATCTGAGTGACTGCCTTTGTTTCACAGTGTGCACAGCATGTCTACACATTGGCACCTATACACACCCAACAGTTTCAGGGTGGTGCTAGTATGTCAAAGCCTATTTCCAACCATCACCTTTGCTGGCTGCTAAGGCTCCAAACCCAGCTGCAGCAAACCCTTGACAAACTCCTGTCCCACTAGCGTGTCTCTTTGATTCCATGCCTACACAACACACATTTCAGATACTAAGAAATGGCCACACGCCTTCAGTTTCCTTTAATACCCTATGCTCCAATCCAACTCTCCAGATTGTACATCCAGGGCACAACCAGTATATTTTATGGAAGCACAAGGGACTTGTTCTTTTATTTATGTTCAGTAGAAATCATCTTACACAAATAGTAACATAGGTATACTTGGGCATTACACCTCTGCTTGACAAAGGTTTATGCTGCACCCAAAATGTTGCTAAGAATCAAGTGTATCTTGAAAATTTTTCCATCCATGTCTTCCTGCATTACCAGAACCTCCTCTTGGGCATGAGAGGTGTAAAATAGCCTGTGTCTGATAGCATTGCCAGTTGACATTACAAGCCTGTATTATGCATTTGCCATGGTGGCATTGTTTGTGGGTAGGGAGGACTGCATATATTTCCTTTATTATAAAAATAAAAATGAAAGAAGAACCTTTGAATGTTATAAACCAACGGATCACCAGTGAATGAAAAACTATCAAAGAATCTGTTGTGGCTGCAAATATTTCTGATCAGGCTTGTGTCTTGAACTTTGAGGAGTGATATGCTTATCTCTAATCATTAATTTGATTGTATTTATACAATCATAATATGAATAAAGACATCTGCTAAATGATTTAAAAAAGGCACTATTTCCAGTAATTGCTGACTTTCTGGTACAAGTAATCTTTAAACTATTTGTGTTTGATGAGTTATAAAGAATGACTCCTCTCCTGTTCACAAGGGAAATAAGCTATGCAGTTTACGGAATCCTCAGAACAGCTCTCATACCCACAACTTCAAAGGAGACTGTGAAAATTATCAGCTGCACTGAGCTGTCATCCCCATATGAACGCAGACAAAATTACATCATTGTCCTCTGCCTGTGTCTGAATGCCAGAGATGGAAAACCGTTTTGTACTTTATTAGGTTCAAATTGTAGTACAATCAAACTCTTAAAAATAGAGAGGTCATTGCAAAACTACAAGTTCAATTAGAGCTGTCCCTGCTGTATTATCAGCAAAGGGAATAGACATAGGTGAGGAGTTCAAAAAGCAAAGACATATTACAGATTTCCAAGGTACTGAATGAAGGGTCTATTGTATTATAATTAAGATAATTAATATAAAGGGTTTGCATCATTTTAAGACAGAACCTTATTACACGCACCCCTTAAACAACTTGTTACATGTTTATCTCATATTTTCAATAATATATAACATTCCTTTCTTGGTGTTCTTGATGGCAGGGTTCTGTTTGACCCGTTTCGCGAATGCTTCTTCAGAACTTCGAAGGATGCTTACTTCAAGTCATCATGACATGAATAAAAGCCAGCCATAAATAAAACATTATCACCAGTTGTGTTTTGTGCCTGAGGAATCTCAGTAGCCCAGAGCTGAGTTCCAGAGCTACAAGGGAGCTTGGAGATACCTCACTGTCTAGATTGTATCTGTCTATAATATTGTTGATATTAAAATAAAGACTCCCATATCATCACTAAGTGTAATCATTGAATTGTGAATTGTAAGATGTTCCCTACTTAAGTTTACTGTTTTAGAGGTCCATCCCATGGCATAAGTATTCGATCCCAAGTGCTAAGGAACAATTAAGGCACTCTATATTGGGTGCTCAATACTGCTGGAGAAAGGCCCCTATAACATACTTTCCGCTGTAATCAGGCACAATAAAAGAAGGTGCAGGATAAGTTTAACATCGCCTATCTAGGGTAATAGGTGAGGTGTTCAGGCAAAGTACAGGCTCACCGAATAGCCCACTTCCTGCCACCCCTGCACTGCTTTTACTTCCCTTCCATTGATTCCTTCACCACTCCATTTAAAATAATTAGTACTTCTGGATATGAGAGAGCACATGACTTTCTCCCTTTATTATAATGATGCAACACTGGGTGCTAGTGGCCAATGACCACAGTCTCCAGCTCTGGGGAGGAGTAAGATCCTTAGCCCTGTTTAGGCTCCAACCAAACTGACTTAGAATGAACACAGGGATTGTTTACTTTGCTACAGTGGGCAAATGCAACATAAGTATGTATGGGTAGGGTGGGCTATTAAGTGAACCTGTTATGGTCAAAGTACAGTTTTACGTTAATGCACAAATAATCAGCAGGGTACAGATGGCATTAATTAACTTACTAATTCTCAAACTAAATTATGTATAGTCCGAGTTTTAGAACTACTATACAGTGATTTCATGTTTGAATAAATTACACTAGATAAAGTAGAATAAATAAATGGGATGTAAAATAGGTGTGACATAGCAGAAAGCATTATTTCCAACAAACAGACAATTTAATTTCCAGTAATTGCATTGAGAAAACCACCAACTGTCATTTTGTTCTCTCCTTTTTTCTAACATGCAGCTTCATGCTATGTGATATTGATAGGTGTCTCATGAATGGCCCAGTCAAGTTACACGGGGCCAGAGAAGGAGTCCATTGTTCTGTGCATGCTCTGAGAAGTTGTCTTGGAGCTTACACAGGGTTTTTCTCAGAAGAGGAGGGCTGGGGAAACAATGTTAACTTTTAGCTACAAAGGTAAACTAGAAATGAAACATTTCTTGGATATCTAAGTTCCTCCTTTACCAAACAGAAATAAAGCGCTCACTAATTTAACCTCACTGATCAGACGCAGAAAAAAAGTCTGTTTTTTATTGCAATCTGAGTTCCCTATGGAGAGATTCAATATTTGTCCTGTCTTACTCACTTTGGGGAAATCAACAGTTGTTTCCTGCTGTGTCTCTGGGAAAGAAAGTTAGGAGAATCCATCCCAGCATGGAGGCAGACAGCACCTGAGATAGATCTAACTATTCTTCATTATATAAAAAAAAAAAAAAAAAAAAAAATACTTCGGCTGGAGGTCCACTTTAACCTTGAGTATTTTTTCAGTGTTCAGTTCTTTCATAAGCAGACTTTGCTTATTTTTAAAGCATCCTGTCATGAAATACATACTGTCAATGTATTTAAGAGGTCACTAGTTCCCTGGCAAGCATGTTTACCATCCAGTTTTACTACTTAGGAGAATCCATCCCAGTGTGGAAGCAGACAGCACCTGAGATAGATCTAACTATTCTTCATTATATAAAAAATAACTAAAAAAAATAAATACTTCGGCTGGAGGTCTACTTTAACCTTGTGTATTTTTTCAGTGTTTTGAGGATTTAAAGATGTGCTGAAAACAAATGTAGGCAGTGAAGGTCAATCTCTCAACCTCATAATTGTTGCTTGCTAATGATTTTATAATAAATATTTAAGCCGAAAGGTGACCAACCCAACAACATAATTAGCCACTTTAGGCAGTCAGCAATAACAGGTTCTTTTCGCTTTTCGTTTAGTGTTTTCCTAAGTGACATAGATTTGGGTTGGATTCAATTCCTGCCTCTACGAAATCACTAGGGTAAGCATTATTTTCATCAAAAGTTTTTGTTGGAGTTATTTCAATTTTACATTTGTGTTTGTGATGATTAAATGTATAGTAAAACATAAATTGTATTGGCCAAACTTGTTTTAGCAATGTAGCATCACAAACTGTAAATATATAGAAGATGAAAGAGGCTAATAAGAGGCACTTAGCGTGTCTTTTCTTCATTTTTCATCCTCATTTCATGTTTCAGAGCTGTTTCAGGAAAACTATATTTAGTGGAAGTCAGGAAGACGTAATTGCTGCTGAGTGGCCTGATGAAATAAATGTGATCTACCAGGATATAAAGTAAAACATGATTTCAACAAATTGTAACTCTGAAAGATTGCTGAGTTGTTAAACATTCCTTTTAACTAGGCATGCAGTTTGGATTCGCAGCTACCATAGGTTTAAAGCAAATCCTGCTGTTTGAGATTTGTTGTCCTAGCAAATGTATGGTAAATTCTGTTGGGCCAAATTCTTTGTAATCATAACGTACTGCATAGCCTTTCAACTTACCTCATTTGGCTTATAAAGGCCAAAAATGGTGGCTTTGTTATGTGCGGACCCCTTAATTATGAAAGGGTGGGTTCCCTGCAGCCATTTGTCGTCATGTGGTAGAGTAGTTCAAGGGGAGCTGGCAGTCTATGTATAGAGAGTTGGATGCTATACAATGCTTAACTGTGCTATATTGCATAATATTGTAGATTGCAGTGTGGTGGGCTACATTTTCTTGTGTACTGACCCTACGGCCCCCACGTGTTTACAATTTAGACATCCAACGGTCCTTTTTAAGACTACCTTTTTGTGTTTGTCAGCAACAATTGTAGCACCCCCAACCTCACCCTAATCCCTGCAGTATTTTTTTTTGTTTGTTTTATTGTGTTTTTTTTCCCTTTATGTCACATTGATCAATATTTTTTTTCTGCTAGGTCAAAAAGATGGTTTGCGATTTCCTGTTTCAGGGGAGGTTTTTTTTGGGAGGAGGGTATATTTTCTTTTCTTTTGCTATGGCCTATTTTTTATTTCAGGGTCCACAACAATACTTGTCACTGACACAGGCAAAGCTGAACTTTGTTTGCAACACATCACTGCATACTTGTGCTGTAAACTAGAGTGCACCAAAGCATCCAAAAAATTTTCCTGTTATTTCCATAGCTGATGGTAAGAACAAAGTGGTGATTTGCTGCACCATTTGGAGGCAGGACACATCTGCCTTTTCTATCTCAGAGTGGCTTTGCCGTACAGTCACAGATAGTGTAAGAAGTAGCTGTCAAATCCTTCCTCTTCTTCCTCTTCCCAAGCGCAGAGCAGCCAGTTGTTTGCTAATGTGCCCTCTTCTTCATCCTCCACATTTTCTGCTAATTCCAGCATAGCCCTCCAAAGTGCCAGTGAGTATTTAGCAGAATTATTTGAACACACAATTACTGATTTGCTCCAGGAGGATGATCTTGGTCATGAGCAAGCATACCCTGTTTCAGATTGTAGAAAATAATGCCAGGATCATGGGGGGGGCTACATCAGAGAGAGAGTAGAGATGAGAAGGGGGTGGATGATGAGGCGATAAGCCATCCATGGGTGCAACAGACTGGAAAGAAGAAGAGTTCTCAGGGAGAGGCAGAAAAGCAGTGGGGGAGACTATTATTTCAGGGGTAAGGACAGGTTTCAGAGGACTGGAGATAGCAGCCATGAAAATCCAAACCTAAAGGTCACTGCTATCTCTGGACTAGTCTACAGAACTCTGCAACGTGGGCCTTTTCTAACGTATCTGCTGCCAACAGCACCATTGTGGTCTGCAGCCTCTGCCTGCAGTGTATCAGCCGTGGTAAAAGTGGCAGTTATTTGGGTTCCACATGCCTAAGGAAAAACATGACTCTGCACCACAGAGCTCAGAGCAAGCTGCACTTCAGTGAGACAGGTCAGCAGAAAAAGGCCCACATTCCTCCTCACTTTCCCCCTCTCCACAACATTTTCCTGCTGCATCCACCCCAACATCTGCGGCCTCTAGTGACAGGGAGGAAACTCTCACAAGGGATTTCCGAGGCTTAGGATACATCATATCAAGCTAGAAAGAGGGTCATGGGGCACGCTGAGGAGGGTCAACTGAAGGCATCCTTCCCAGGGCAAATGTCTCTTCCACAGCAGAATGGAAGAAAAAAAGCCAAACAAAACAGGGCTACCAAGCGCTATCATGTAGTCTCCTCCAGTACTGACTTAAAAAGCCCTTTGCAGGACTGAAGTATGTCAAATGTGATGTTAGGTGTCACAGAAAGCTTGTGAGGTTATAGTAAAGTGTAGAAAATGCATTTAATAAGTGGACATTCCCTTATTCCTAAACATTAAGGACAATGACCGGGAATGCTGAAAGTGTGCCTATGGCCAAGAGTATGACACAATATGGCAGAGAGTTCCATCAACAGCAGGTGGATAATTGTCCTATCCAAGAAGTGGGGTGGGGACTTGCTCAGTTTGGTGCCAACATCCGCCCAATTGTGATTCCCCTTTAAAGAGTGGCCTTTTCATTAGATCACTGATACTAAGGTAAAATGGCTGATCTGCTGCCACTGTCCCAGAAGGGATAATAACCTCTTTGACACATTTCCTGATGGTAGCAGGATTGCCTCTGATGACCAAAATGCCTATAATTATTTGATCTCTGAAAGGAGTAACAGTGATAGCAGCATCTTCCTCAACACTGCTTTTACATGCTTTTTTAATCTGCAGAGACCAGGCCCAGCTGCAGATATCACTAACAGGCAGCTCCTGAACAACATGAATGCTTATTACATCATTTCATCGGGTCCAGGGATGATCCAAAAGCTCACAAAAGTGAGGACACCATGGCCTATCAAGTGACCACCTGTCCCTGGACGACTGTCCAAAGCCTGTACAGAAAGCGCTGGAGCTTCTGGCCTGTCCTGAAGCAAGTGTCATATCTGAGGGGCAAATCCACCTGTCCCAGTGACATTAGGGACCCACCCACTTTCATTAAATTGAACCAATTTTGGATTACCAATGACTACATAACCCCTGCTACTGGTGCCACTGACTTTTATTTGTCATCTGACCCAAAAAAGCAAAAAAATGATTCCTGCCACCATTACCAGCTCCTTCTACCTCTCCTGGCCATATCCAGTGCTCTGGCACTGTAAAGGTGCCAAACAATGTTTATACAGTTAGCTGTCAAATTTTCTGAAGGGTAAATCTTGCTTTGCGTCTTAAAGTTTGTGGTTTGTTTCAGCGACTGGGCACTGTAAAGGTGCCACACAATGTTTTTTTGTTTTCTGCAGCTGGACATCTGCTGTCAAATAATACACTCTGATGCTTATTTCAGGTTAAAATCTGCCTAGTCTCTTCCTCATATTTCAGTCTAAATAGCTGCCCAGCCACCTAACAATATTTTTGGCTATAGTCTCTTAAATAATAAACTTAGATTTTTATTTTAGGATAAAACCTTCCTTGCCTCTTTCTATTTGCTATCTATTCAAGTTATCAAGTTACACATACCTGCTTTCTATATTTTGAATATTTTTGTAATAATTTGGTATATGGGGATGAGGGGTGGTGCAGGGAATGTGGGGTTGTGGATTTCATATGTTTTTGTGCAGTCTGCTTTGACATTTCATTTACAGAATAATTTCACATTTAAAAAAAAAACCCTTCTGGGTGGTCAATGTACATTGCAGGGATTGCAACAAACTTTGTAGCAGATTCCTACCATTTGTTGCTTTGACAAAGTTTCTGTTTATCCACTTGCTGACCGCGGCTCTCCTGCCGCGGCAGCCATGGAGTGGAGAGAGGGGCGGCGCCCGGGCGCCCCTAATGGATGGACCGCCCCAATCTCCAGGCCATGGCCACCCTGGCCACCCCCTATTCATGCATCCGGCCACTTTCAGGGCACCGGGCGCATGAATTACAGCTGTCAGGGTTTTTTTTTTTAAGCACCTGATTAGAGCCAGAGGCTCTAACAGCCTTCAAAATAGGGTGGGCTCGGGTCACAAAGAGTGCGACCTGAGCCCACCCAGGTGTGTTACAACAGCGAATGAATATTCGCTGTTGAAACATTGATCCTCAATCTAGCAAATCGGGAAGCGGGTCTGATACCCGTCACTCTATTGGCTGAAAGAACAGACAATCCTATTGAATGCCTAGGAGGAGGGGATGAGACGCACGGCAGAAGCGAGGAGGAGAAGAGCCGCTGCCCGAAGCCTGGATGCCCGGTACCCGCCGATGCCTGATCCCTGCCGCCACTACTCGGATGCCCTATCCCTGCTGCTCCTTGGATGCCCGATCCCCGCGACTGCTCCTCAGATGCCTGCCGCTTCCCGCCGCCTAGATGGGATAAGTGCCAGAGGACCGACCGGTAGACAGCGGGGGGCCGGTTGTTTGCCGACCCTCCCCCAAACAAAAAACCACCAACCGCCACTGCTAGTACATGATTAGGCACTTCCGGGTAGGGGGCGCGAGCCGGCTGTGCTGTGATTAGACACAGCACAAGCCAATCGCAAGGAGAAAAATGTGTAAACAATGCTGAGATCTGTCCTTCCAGTGGGGATGTGCTGGATTTTGTTTCCCTGCAAAGCAGGAAATAAAAACTGGCACATACCTTAGTAAAAGCACCTTACAGTAAACACATAAACACTGGCTAGGCACACATTTAACCCTTTGATCAAACTAAATGTTAATCCCTTTCCAGCCAGTGTAATTAGTACAGTGGCAGTGCATTTTTTTAGCACTGATCACTGTATTAGTGTCACTGTTTCCCACAAATATCACAGTCAAATCTTGTCGGAAATTCCGATCGACAAAAACACGGTGACGTACAACATGTACGACAAGCCGAGAAAAATGAAGTTCAATAGCCAGTGCGGCTCTTCTGCTTGATTCCGAGCATGCGTGGAACTTTGTGCGTTGTAATTGTGTACACATGATCAGTATTTTTAACAATGTATTTTGTTGTCGGAAAATTTGAGATCCAGATCTCAAATTTTGTTTGTCGGAATTTCTGACAACAAGCTCCCATCAAACATTTCCCGTCACAAAATCTGACCGTGTGTACGTGGCATTAGAGTGGGTTCCATGGATTTCAAGCAGGACTCAACCCCCAGGGAAACCCATGAGGAACACAATGTTACTACTAGTGATGAGCTCAGCGTTTGAACTGGCTGTTCGAACATTCATCAGAATATTGCCATGGCCATATTTGAACAATGGTATCACCACCACACCCCTTTTTTTCAGCATGTTGGTGTATGTTGAACATCATGACTGATCATGGATTTACAATGAGGGACATTTTTTTGGGATCTTTATGTTTTTAATAAAAGTAGGAGTTTATTTGTGGGGGACATCTTTTCTTTCCCAATGATTAGGGGTACTATGTACCCCATACTCATTCTTGGGGGGGCAGTACAGTATCTGGGGCCTTATTATTAAAGGTGATTCCAGATCCCATTAAGCCCCCCGCCCACAGACGCCCACAACCACCTGCCAGTGTTGTGTGGAAGAGGCCCTTGTCCTCATCAACATGGGGACAAAGTGCTTTGCCAGAGGGTTCCCCCTGTCAAGGTCCCCCCACATGCTAAGAGCATGTGACCTGGTATGGTTCAGGAAGGGGAGCATGCTTTCCTGCATGTTAGGATTAAGGGTGTGGTATGGATTTTTAAGAGGGGCCTGATGCTTTTTTTTTTGCTATTTTTCGCTATTTAAAAGCCATACCAGACCAGAGAGGGGGAAGAACTATGTGATTCTAATATTAGGTTCACATGCGCAGAGATAAATTTAAATGTCAGCACAGGGTGATACTGTGGACACAAATGGATAAACTATGTCTCGTCCTGAAATCAATATTTGGAATTGGCAAAGAGAGAATGGACCTTAATGGCACCACAAACTTGTATATATTAAAATTTTAACATTTTATTTTCTATATCTAAAAGGGTTAAAAATTCATACACAAAAAAACCCCATCACATACAAAAAATAATCGCTAGTTTAAATATCAGCCCTGCTGAAAGTAAGCCCCCCCTGATAAGAGAATTGCGATACATGGAGAGGAGTTATCCTGTGCCTACTGGTGCATGGGGGTAACCACTTTCAGGGATGATAGAGCCCAGCTTGCAATCCTGCTCGACATGTTTTGCGTCAAATGCGCTTCTTCAGGAGCTTAGTGATTAAAAGGATTTTTAATAGTCAAATAAAAGGGCGGATGAGAGAAGGTGACTGGGCAGAGACTCACACTGACATTCCAAAACGGTGGATGGGGGGGTGCATATGCTGTGATTTGAGTTTTAAAACCAGGGGTGTATGTAGCAGGATCAGTCCCTAAACCGGGGAAAAAGTCCTTAGGATATGAATCCAAGGTATCAAGTCACTTGTCACAGTGTGTAATTCTACAAAGATTCTCATAAGGGTAAAGTACATTGGCTCAAAGTTCTGACAGCCATATATGCCCGATCCGCGAGAACATCGTCGCTGCCCAGCGCACAAAACGGCATGATAAACAACAAGGTTTTCTGCTGCCAATTGGGAGGGTGTCAGGATACCAATAGCAGGAGGTCTCTAGGACCCAGCACCTGTCAAAGAACCAGAAGGGCTCTAGGACCCAGCACCTCCGCCAGCACATCACATGGGCCTTAATAAGGAAGTCTGCCCTTGGCTGAAGTGCTGTTTGATCTCAGCTGTTACCGACGTTCCTGTGTTTCCTGTTTCCTGTGATCCTTGATTACCGACCCAACTTCTTCCAGACCTGTCTCCTGACCTTGACCTCGGCTTGTTAAACTAATCTCCTTGGCCTGCTACCTGTCCTGACCTCCGCTCCCACCTAACCTCGTCTCCTCTGCTATCCACCTGGCACCGAACCTTGGCTTGTACTGACTACCCTCTGTCTCAGTGACCCTGGTTGCTTGCTACATCTCACAGGCGCCACCTGCCTGCAGCAGCCCCGCAGCACATCAGCTGTGTTCCTGAACCTTTTCTGCAAGCAACTCTGTAGGCGACCTGTGCGACTTTGGACCTGACTCCTTCTGTCTCACCGTCTCACCTCCAGGGGAGTCTGGAACTGAGCTGCAAGGGAAGCCCTCTCTCCATTGGCCTCCAGCACTTTGGTACCTGATAGTATCAAACAGCCGTGATGTCTGAGGCAGAGAGAGGTGCTTCTGCGCTTGAAAGCCTCTGTCAGCAGATGGCGGCACTGATGCAAGCAGTCAAGAATCTGCAGGACGGTTATTTCCAGCTTGATGGACATTTCCATGCCCTCATGGCTTCTATGACTTCTGCTGAAGCTAGTCAAGCCACAAGTTCTGCCTCTACACCAGCGTCCTCCAATTCCGCTGCTGCATCTTCACCCTCAGTGGTACTGCCGCCTCCAGAACCCAGAGTTCCCACTCCTGAGTGTTTTTTAGGGGACCGGCGGAGGTTCAGAGCATTCAGGAATGCCTCTAAACTTTATTTTTCCATGCAACAAAGGACCTTTACTATAGAGACTGTCCGAGTGGAGTTCATCATCTCCCTCTTGTCTGATGAACCACAATCCTGGGCCCATAACCTCCTAGAATGAAATTATGAGGTATTGAACTCAGTTACCATGTTTTTTGAAGCCATGGCTACTTTATATGATGACCTGCAGAAAACTGCCACCACAGAGTCTGCCCTTCACTCCCTGGTGCAGGGAAAATGACCAGTAGAGGATTGCATCGGGGAGTTCCATAGATGGACGGCCGGTACTGGATGGAATGACGCAGTATTTAAGTACCAACTCCGTATAGGCCTCTCCGAAACCATCAAGGTTGAGCTTGCCAGGTCTGCAGCTCCCGCCATGCTAGAGGCTCTTATCCAAGCTTCCATCCAGCTGAATAGGTGCAAGCGGGAGCGACGCTCTAAGTGCTCTCAGACCTTTCAGCCAACCTGGGTATTGCCCAAGATCATGGCTTCAACAGTTCCTGCTGCTACTCCTCCGAATTCCTCCGATATAGAACCAATGCAGATTGCTCTACTCTGACCCGCTCTAACCCCAGAAGAAAGAGAACGCAGGTGACAGAACAACCTCTGAATTTACTGTGGAGGATCAGGCCATTTCCTATGCAACTGGTTCGGCCAAGTAAGTCCAGGCACTTGTACCCTTCATACCTTCAGCTATCCGGGACTCCATCTGCTCACATTATTCTCCCCATCTCTCTGCAGGTGGCTGGAAGGGACGTCAAACTGCAGTCAATCATTGACTCTGGAGCTTGCATCTGTTTCCTGGACATCAACCTGGCTAAAGACCTGCTCATTCCTCTGACTCTCAAAGATCAAAAACTAGATATACACCTAGCTGATGGCACTCCACCAAGAAAACGGTCCCTATTCTCACAACCACAGACACCGGGCACCAGGAACTTCTTAGTTTTGATGTGATCAGATCTCCCAATTTCCCAGTTATTCTCGGAATACCGTGGCTACAAGCCCACAACCCTTCAGTAGACTGGTCCAGAGGGGAGGTCACCTTCTCACCCAACTACTGCCACCAGCATTGTGGCATCCCCATGCAAACCAACTCCCATACTTGCCTGACCATACAACCAGCAACAGACACCAGTAAAGTAGTCCCTTCTGTCTACCTTGACGTCTTTGACAAAAAGAGAGCAGATACCTTGCCTCCACACCGGTCATGTGACTGTCCCATTGAGCTACTCCCCGGAGCAGAAATTCCCTTCGGGCGCATCTTCCCTTTGTCCGAGGTGGAATTGGAGGCCCTCAGACAGTACATCGAGGAGAACCTAGCCAAAGGCTTAATTCTCCTCCTCCTCCTCACCTGCCGGAGCAGGAATCTTCTTTGTTGAAAAGAAAGACCACTCCCTCAGGCCATGCATTCACTACTGGAAGCTCAACAAGGTCACCATCATGAATAGCTACCTGCTTCTCCTCGTCCCAGAGTTGTTCCAGAGGTTCCGAGCAGCCCAGGTATTTACGAAACTGGAGGATGGGCATATAATCTGGTGCGCATTAGAGAAGGGGACGAGTGGAAAACACCCTTCAGAACCCGCTTTGGCCACTTTGAATACCTTGTGATGCCCTTTGGGCTATGCAATGCCCCCGCAACATTTCAACACCTGGTCAATGATATTTTCCGAGAGTACCTTGACTTATTCCTGAACGTCTATCTGGATGATATCCTGATCTTCTCTGCCTCTCTCGAACTCCCACAGAGACCATGTCAAGAAGGTACTGAATACCCTCGACGGGCACGGTTTGTACGCCACAGCAAAAAAGTGTGATTTTGAGAAACAATCCATTCAATTCTTGGGGCTCATAATCTCCATTGAAGGGATTTCCATAGATCCCCAGAAGGTCCCAGAAATCCTAGACTGGCCTGCACCTTCAGACAGAAAGGGTGTCCAAAGATTTGTAGGCTTTGCCAACTTCTACCAGAGATTCATTAAAGGTTCCTTGACCATCATAGCCCCAATTACTAATTACTCAACACACACGACCCCATACTCTTTTCCTCTGGAATGAGGAAGCCCAAGCAGCCTTTGAACAACTCAAAACTTTGTTTACCTCTGCTCCAGTGTTGCAACACCCAGACCCAGTACTCCCTTTCATTCTCGAAGTGAATGCTTCTGAAGTGGCAACAGGAGCCGTGCTCTCTCAGCTACTAGGCCCAAAAGCTCTACTGCACCCAGTAACCTTCTGCTCTAAGAAATTAAACCAGACTGAAAGAAACTACAATGTAGGTGACCGAGAGCTTCTGGCTATTAAGGTGGCCTTCGAAGAGTGGAGATATCTATTGGAGGGCGCCAATCACCCAATCATGATCTTCACTGACCACAAAAACTTGGAGTATCTGAGATCCCCCAAACGTCTAAGACCGCGGCAGGCTAGATGGGCACTATTCTTCTCAAGATTCAACTTCCATTTAACATATAGACCAGGATCCAAGAACAGGAAGGCGGACACCTTGTCCCGGATGTTCCCTGAATCTACGGAATCTGCTCCCCCGAGCATCATTCTTTCAGCCCAGAACTTTTTATTGATTCAACCCAGTTTGAAATCGGCCATTGAACGAGCCCCTGCTTTATGTCCTGAATCTGAACAGGCCTTGTTAAGAAAACAAGATGGATTACTCTGGCATCAGGATAAGGTCTTCGTACCTCAGGAGGCAAGGCTTCAGGTCTTCAAGACGTACCACGACCACCAGTTAGCCGGCCACTTTGGAGCTTGTAAAACAAGTGAGCTCATCCAACGGTCCTTCTGGTGGCCCAACCTTAGTCGAGACTGTAGAGCCTATGTCAGATCCTGCTCAGTGTGCCTACGTACCGATAAGGGTGACAAGACAAAGCCTTGGGGACTGTTAAGACCTTTAGCCATTCCCAACCGTTCATGGGAAATGATCTCCATGGACTTTATTGTGGAGCTCCTGCCCTTGGAAGGATTTAAAAACTTTTTCCTGGTGGTGGTGGACTGCCTGTCGAAGATGGCCCATTTTCTACCCTTGGCAGGCACACCTTCAGCAACTGAGACCGCCCACACGTTAATAAAGGAAATTATGAGACTCCGCGGTTTACCCAGTAGCTTTTTTTCTGATCGGGGGGGGGGTTCAATTTACCTCCAAGTTTTGAAAAGAGCGCTCTGTAAGGCCCTGAAAGTAGAACTTTCCCTCTCATCGGCCTACCATCCTCAGAGCAATGGACAAACAGAGCACACTTGGAGCAGTACCTGCGCTGTTTCTCTGCCTTTTCCCAGGACGACTGGGCTTCACTGCTCCCACTGGCAGAGTTTGCCTATAACAATTCGCTACCACCCTCTTGCCTTGCCAGAAACTATATCAGAATCAGCAGTGCCTGCTGCTCAAGACAGACTTGCTTTTATACAGCAAAACTACCAAATCCTCCAAGAATGCATACAGAAGGCTCAAACCAACTACAAAAAGTTTTTCGACAAAAAACGAGGGGGGAATCCCTCCCCTAAAGTCAGGGATGAGGTATGGCTGTCAACAGCTAATCTGAAATTGCCATGCCCATCAAAGAAGCTGGGGCCAAGGTACAGCGGGCGGTTTCCAGTCAAACGTAAGGTAAACCCAGTGGCATTCGAATTATCCTTGCCTGATTCTTATAGGATTTACACAGTTTTTAATGCCTCTCTCCTTAAATCTGCCATTCCGGATCCATTCCCAGGGAGAGTAGAACCCCCTCCGCCATCAGTAACTGTTGGAGAAGAAACAGAATATGAGGTGGAGTCAGTATTGGATTAGAGAAAGCAAGGCAGGCAAATCCAATATCTGATCAAGTGGAAGGGGTATCCACCCGAAGAGAGCTCCTAGGAACCGAAGATCAACAATCTAGACTCCTTCGGGAATTCCATATCAGATATCTGAGAAAGATGGCCCAGTTGGGCATCCGGAGGCTGCCCGTTGGGGGGGGGGGCACTGTCAGGGTACGAATAGCAGGAGGTCTCTAGGAACCAGCACCTGTCAGAGAACCAGAAGGGCTCTAGGACCTCACCCAGCACCTCTGCCAGCACATCACACGGCTGAAGTGCTGTTTGATCTCAGCTGTTACCGACGTTCCTGTGTTTCTTGTTTCCTGTGATCCTTGATTACTGACCCGGCTTGTTCCAGACCTGTCTCCTGCCTGCCTCCTGACCTTGACCTCGGCTTGTTAAATGGATCTCCTCGGCCTGCTACCTGTCTTGACCTCAGCTCCCACCTAACCTTGTCTCCTCTGCTATCCACCTGGCACTGAACCTTGGCTTGTACCGACTACCCTCTGTCTCAGTGACCCTGGTTACCTGCTACATCTCACAGGCGCCACCTGCCTGCAGCAGCCCCGCAGCACATCAGCTGTGTTCCTGAGCCTTTCCAGCAAGCAACTCTGCAGGCGACCTGTGTGACTTTAGGCCTGACTCCTCCTCTCTCACCTCCAGGGGAGTCTGGAACTGAGCTGCAAGGGAAGCCCTCTCTTTGGTACCTGATAGAGGGTTTCCAGGGCCCACAGGCAAAGTGACCATCCAGGTCACTTCTCTGGTAATTTCTCCTTCACTTCCCAGCACTCAGCATAGTGACGGATGATGCATATGGAATGAAAAGGCAAAACATAGTGCTCTCCGTAGCATCTTCCTCTAGGACCCGAGCGGAAAGGACCCCTTTGAGCACTATGTTTTGCCTTTTCATTCCATATGCATCATCCGTCACTATGCTGAGTGCTGGGAAGTGAAGGAGAAATTACCAACCATACAGATTGATCCATCCATGTTTATATGCGGTGTGACCTGTTTCAGGTCGAATATCTGAGGTGAGGGGCCATCCATGCCCGGTGGAGGGATACTAGTCACTATCTAGATATCGATCTCAGCCTGTATATTGTCACTGGTGGTTCCTGTCTTCTTATCCTGTCACCACATTTTCCATATGTTGATTTAAGGACTTTTATTTGCGCAGCACTATTCCAACACTGGCTCAGCCAGGCCTAACACAGATGCCCTTTACAGGCAGGGAGCATGGCCCCCTATATTGTAGCAAAATATTGAAAGTTCCAGTGCTAGCTGTCCCTGTGGCTACTGCTCCCAACACCACCTCTTCAGGCACTGCTAGCCCTCCTGGCCCCAGCTGCCTCACTCCACTGCCCGTGCCACCACCATCCTCCAGACTGGCTCTGCACCCATCCCAGACTGCAGCATCTCAGTCCTCTCAGGTGTGCCTCCCAGTCCTCTGGACGGTGTGAACACTCACCAGCTCCCCCCAGTTGGGCTGACCCTGGGTATTTAAGGAGATCTACCCCCTGCCAATCCAGATTGGGGATTGGTCAGGGCTCCTTAGAACACCCCAGTTGGCTCCATCTCCCCTCTCCACCTCTCTTTCCAGAAAGTACCAGAAGGTTCTGGAAAGAAGTGGGAGTTCCTGGTGACACCACCTGTGAGTCACCCAGCACTACTCTGAGCCACTCTCGACCCAGATCACAAAAACACACCCGGGCTTGGCTGCACTCAAGCCTGAAAATGTACCTACTCACAAAAATAGACAGTATATCGTGTGACTCCGTGACGGCCAGAGTGGAAGGGAAGCCGAGCTCGTCTCCTGCTGTGGGTCTGTGACAGCGCCCCATGCTCCAATCCTAACGCGTATCGTCACGTGACTTCCAGAGAGGATAACACGGGGTGAGGAGCCAATGCTTATAAATAGTCCCTATGTAATGGGTGCTCAGCGGCCATTTTCCCGAAGCCCGCCATTGTATTGAGAAAATATAGCTGTTTATATTCTAACGAAGGCAAGAAGTAAAATGTCAGGAAAATCCATACATAGTTCACTCTAAATTCAAACAAGAATAGAGGTCTTACGATTTTACAGAGAGAACTAAAGGGTAATAACGGTAATATATAGGATTATCAGGATCAATTGTGACACCAGTCTGTCCACGGTTTCCATGAACTGTCAAATAATTGGCTCTTGCCTGTACTGGTAGATAGGGATTTTTCATAGGAGTAAACCATTTGGACTAGAGATAAGACTTCTGATTTGTTAGGGGCTTGAGAAGCTTTCCAGTGTCTGGCTATTACTGTTCTTGCGGCAACAAGAATGTGGGTCATCACAATGCAGAAAGCTGGCGGAAGGTTTATCAATTTGTAAGTTCAGGATTGCTAGGGCAGGGTTGGGTTTAAGGAAACTCCCTGTGATGTTAGAAATCAATTTAAATATTTCTCTCCAGAAACTAGAGAGATTTCTGCAGAACCAAAATATATGGTAAATGGTACCCGTCTGCCAACAGCCTCTCCAGCATAAGGCGGGGTTCTGTGGAGAAAATTTGGACAGTTAGTAGGGAGTATAATACCATCTGGTGATTAATTTTGTAGCAGTTTCCAGTGGTTGGTGCAGTGAGATGATGAGTAAATAGATTTAAAGGCAGAAAGCTACTGGGGGGAGGGGGAAATTGTCCAAGGTCTGATTGCCATTTAAGGATTGGATTTGTTTTCTCAAAAACCAACTTTTGATGTAGTAAGTTGTGAAATAGTGTAATTCCCCTGGTGTTTGTGTGGGTCGAGGATAGAAAGGACCAGACTGATGAGTCAACTGAAACCGTGGGGAGAGGGTGTTTAGATAGAAATTTCCCTATGCGGATAAATGTAAATTCATCTGCATTAGTAAAACCATGAGTTTGTTTTAGTGTCTCTGTGGTTTTCAATACAGTGCCAATTAGGAGCTCGTCTACCCATAGTAAGCCTCTATCCACCCATTTATCAAGATTTAGGTATGGGATAAGGAGTTCCATGGTTTTGATAGGAATACATATCTAGTGATTTTGTATGGGTTGGAGGGGTTTAGTGTTCTCCACGCCAATAAAGTGGCTCGAATGGGTAGAGGAAAGGAATTCAAGTCTAATGGTTTCCATCACTCTGCTAGGATTAGTAGAGCTAAATAATAAGTTCCCCCTAAGTGTTTTTCAATCCCTACCCATTGGGCTTCTGGATGATGGTTAAACCAATTTTTTGATTGTGCCAATAAAGAAGCTAAATAGTAGTCTGCAATGTCCACCATACCAAAGCCCCCATATTTCCTGTGTCTGATTAGGTGCATGTGTGAGCATCTCGCTCTTTTGCGTTGCCAGATTAATTTTTTAGGTTGTACCGATAGAGCACATAAGAGATTAGGTTTAATAGGGATTGTTAAAGTGCGAAATACATATAATATTTTAG
Organism: Lithobates clamitans; assembly: GCA_037952925.1. Lineage (NCBI taxonomy): Eukaryota > Metazoa > Chordata > Amphibia > Anura > Ranidae > Lithobates > Lithobates clamitans. The sequence goes on from JBBGZY010001371.1 coordinate 3,071,438, forward strand.
GTAAAATTACCATTTTATATATCCTTCCTGCCCAAGAAAGTTCGAAATTGGCCAAGCAATGAAGTTCTTTTCCAATATCTATAATATATCTATCTATACTGTATCGAATAATACTGATAATGCGCCTAGTTGCGTCAGTAGTCTGTCTGATTTTTGTAAAGCCCATTTGATCTGGTTTAACTAGGGTAGGCATAATGTTTATTAGACGTAGTGCAAGTAATTTGGTGTATATTTTTACATCAGAATTAAGTAGGGATATTGGCCGAAGGTTTGCAGGGAATGTGGGTTCCTTGCCAGGTTTTGGCAAGATAACCACATATGCTTTCAGCATTTCTCGTGGAAACGAATGACCCGAAACTGCTTCTTGAAACACAGCTATGAGATGTGGAGCAAGGATATCTTTAAAAGTTTTGTAGTAATCGTTTGCAAACCCGTCTGGTCCTGGCAACTTACCAGAGGGAAGTGAGTTGATGACTTTGGTAGCTTCAGAAACAGTGAAAGGAGAGTTTAACAACTCTAACGGTGTAGTGCTTAGAGTAGGGAGTTGTAATTTGGCTAACAAAAACTTGTATATCTGCATCTGAGGGTTGGGGGGTGGAAGAGTCATCTTTTATATTGTACAGAGAGCTGTAATAATCCCCAAAAGCATCAGCAATGGCCTGCGGATTCAACAGTTTTGTTTTAGTGGAGTGATGAATAAGGTGTTGAATTCGAGCCTTGGCTCTCTGAGCTTTAGCCCTGTTGGCCAAGAATTTGCCTGCTTTGTTATGATGGGGGTAGAATTTCAGTTTAGGTGATTTCATTAGTTTATCGTGGCGTTCGCATAGTAACATTCTAAGTTTGGTACAAAGTTTAGACAGGGAGGAGGCAAGGAAAGCCGAAGGTGTGGTTTTATTCTGTGTTTCAAGGGTCTGTATATCGGAGATTAGTTTATTAAGATGGGCATTATGTTGTTTCTTAATTCTGGAGCCAATTTGTATCAATATGTCTCTTATGAATGCTTTATGGGCATTCCACAATGTGAAGGGATTTGTGTCTGGTGAGTTGTTTTCCCACATAAAATTATGTAAATGTTTACTAATGGTAGACTGGTGGAGGGAGGAATGTAAAATAGAGTCACTACAGCACCAAATTTGAGTAGGAGAACAGGTGTTCCCTTCATCCAAGGTGATGGAGATGGCAGCATGGTCTGACCATGTAATATTGTGAACGGATGAAGACACCCGCTGCAGTACCCATTTATCTACCAAAAAGAGATCTATTTGGGAGTAGGTATTGTGTCTAGCAGATTAAAAGGTGAGGTCCTTCCCAACGGCGTGCTGACACCGCCAAACATCATATATATCCTCCTTGTGTAATAAGTCTTTCAAGGAGGGGCCTCGAGAACATGCCAGTGAGGAGGAGTACAGCTATGAGTAGGGGACTACATTAAAGTCTCCACACAAAATAAGACTTCCAAATAACACCTTTGAAATTTTCCATATCATTTTGCGAATGAAACCTAGTTGGTGTGTATTTGGTGCATAGAAGGAAGCCAGGGTGTAAGGTTTAGAGTTTAGTTCACATGTTACAAAAATAAACATACCATTAGGGTCAGAGAACACATTCTTAAGTACAAATGACACTGAGTCTTTAATGGCCAATAGTACACCTCTTTTCTTTGCGCTGGTAGAAGAGATAAACATATGTGGATAATTTTATGTGAAAATATCGGGGTAAAGTCTTTATGGAAATTAGTCTCCTGAACTGCCAGGATATCCGCCTTATGGTGCTCAGCCTCTTCCCAAAGAGAGTGTCTTTTGGCCGGATGGTTAAGGCAATTAGCATTTATTGATAAACACTGAATACCCATATTAAGAAGTGAATATATGTTATGGAATTGCCATTGGGCATAAGAAAGAGAAGTCCATTTAGAGCTGTGATGGTTGTTGAAAATCCCTGGAACATGAAGACTAGAAAGTTCCGATCTGGACTAGGTCCACTGTTATTGGTTAAGCAAGTGGGATCATCCGATAAGGGGAGCATGTTGTCCTGACATAATGAAGAGGTCAAAGTTGACTGAAGAAAACGATGTAGAAACATGTCCCAACAAGGACAAAACATTAATTTGACAACGGGAGAAAAAAATCAGACTTTGAAAAAAAATACCCTATTGGGGTCTAAAGCAGGTAAACTGCAATAACACAGGGGTTAAAGAAGTACGGTGGTCTGTACTTCAGGAGCTTGTGAAGTCTCCGGGAAATGTTGTCATGAGATTACTGCGCTGGTATCGTCAGGTGCCATGTTTGTCATTTTGCCTTTTCTGCTTGTCTTTATTTTTGCGCTATTCCAGTTACAAAAAGGCTTTCTTTGGAAATGAGCTGGACATTGCTTGTAGAGGAGGAAGCTCAGGTAGGATTTACCATTGATGCAAGAAGTTGAGACCATATTCCAAGGAGGTTGTCCTAGTCATGCTGCCTTGGTGGGTGATCAGAAGTGTGGCCAGATACCTCTATTGGTAAGCCACCTTGTGGTTCCTGAGCGCTTTGGTTACTGTTTGGAGGTTCCACCTCAGTTGTAATGTGTGCTTAGAAAAATCTGGTAGTAACTGGATATGTGCTATTTTTTCAGGTAATTGGTCAGCCCTGCGGAATGTATTGAGTAATTGTCCTTGGAAAAACTTGGAAAAAATGTATTCTGAGCAATACATCTCTAGGGACACTAGCTGGAATGTAAGCGGGTTTAGGCACCCTATGGATACGGTCGATGGTAAGATCAGCAGAGGATAATGTGGGGATCGCTGTTAAAACGCATCACGGACGTAATATGGCAGTTGGGTTGACGTGATAGATTTCGGAATGCCACGCACCTTTAAATTGTTGATCCTTGATCTGTCCTCCAAATCCGCCACATTGGCTTTCAGCCAAGTGATGTCGTCTGCTTGATCGGTATTGGTGTCAACCAATGTGTTAAATGAAGTTGCGAATTCACTCATTTTGTCCTCTACATGGCTTACTCTGTTCCCTAGCTCGTGAACAACATCAGATTGAATGGAAGCACACAAGAAAAGCAGCATTTCTTTTAGTGTTGTGTCAGAGATAGGCTGTCCGGTAGTGGGGAAGATTGCAATGGGATCTGGGTCTGCTGTAGTATAGTGTGCTGTGTGGATGGGGCAGTCACCTCCAAAATGGCCACCACTCCGGATACTAGAGCTACACCAGTGGACCCTGGCTCTGGGGACCCGCCGCTATTATGTTGTGGTCTCCGTCACGTGGCTGGAAAGAATTCCGTCGATTTAAGGTGCTGTAACAGGATTTTACAGTGCTTGGACATACCACCGAGTGGAGCAGAGGTACAGGGCACTGGGGATGTCAACCAGTGATCAGTAGATGTGCCGTGGAGTGAGATATCTCGGAGAGCTGAACGGAACTCCTTCACTCTGCAACCATACTAGACAGCGGTCGCCATGCCCCCAGCGACTACTTTTTGTATGTGATTTTTTTTTTTGTGTATGAATTTTTTTTTTTTCCAAAAGAAACCCTTTTTTGATATGGAATATAAAACTTAGAAATTTTAATGGAAACAAGTTTGTGGTGCCATTAAAGTCCATTCTCTCTTTGCCAATTCAAAAGACATACTGTAGGTAGAGAATCTAGTACCCTGAATACGTTTTCCACTATTGGAGCAAAGTGGACCATGCTTCGAAGGAGTTCATCAGAATGAAATTTGGGTTTAGGTTATTTTTTTTTTTAATACATTTTTCTTTTGGTTGAAATTGATGGATTTGTGTCGTTTTTTCAACACTTTGTAATTAAGAACTTATATTGTTTCATCCTCCCTCTGACCCTTACTATATTGCTTTGCTGGCAGGGAGGATACAGATCAAATATTGCATGGGACACTGAGATGAATGATGGGAAAAGTGTACTGAACCATATGCTCCAGAAATCTTTTCAAGCCTGGTGGTTGGAAGATAATTGGTAGGTATTAAAAACATGTGCCAAGTGTCCTGTTTGTCACGCTTGCGAGCTCAACCTTAGAGGTTTGAAACACATAACAAGTTGTTATGTATTTCTGTAAATGTACTAATAAAGAGCCAGTTTTAATTGGAATCTTTTACCAGTGTAGCCCTATGCACCAAAAAGTGGTCCTGTCTACCTAGTAGCGTGCCTGGATGAGCAGAAGGATATCCACAATCCTGGGCAGAAAGCTGTGTTTTTCCTTTTCTGAATTGTATTTGTTGGACTGACTAAAGTTACAACATTTTTGTCCCATATATACAGTATCATATCTAATCTTTTCTACAGCTATAAATGGTGTACATTTTTTAAATATCCCCCTTATTTAAACTGTCCCTTTGTGATTAAACAAGTGTATTTAGTTAGTTTATAGGTATTTTGCAACCAAATGAAAATCTTTTTCTTTGTGAATAGTAAGGAAAGGGGTAGCTATGAGTTGGGGGCCTATGCTCTGAATCAACCCTGCAGTTCTGGCTAGAGTTTCACTCATCACATTAATATGAAGTACACATTATGGCTAAAATTATGTGGACACTAGGGATGGACTATCTGTTCGAGTCGAACATGAGTTTGACTCGAACATTGGCTGTTCGCCCGCCGAACAGCGAACAATTTGGGGTGTTTGCGGCAAATTCGAAAAGCCGCGGAACACCCTTTAAAATTCTATGGGAGAAATCTAAAGTGCTAATTTTAAAGGTTAATATGCAAGTTATTGTCATAAAAAGTGTTTGGGGACCTGGGTCCTGCCCCAGGGGACATGTATCAATGCAAAAAAAGTTTTAAAAATGCCCATTTTTTTGGGAGCAGTGATTTTAATAATGCTTAAAGTTAAACAATAAAAGTGAAATATTCCTTTAAATTTCATACCTGGGGGGTGTCTATAGTATGCCTGTAAAGTAGCGCATGTTTCCCGTGTTTATAACAGTCCAAGAGCAAAATTAAATTTCTAAAGGAAAAAAAAGTCATTTAAAAGTGCTAGCACTAGTGCCGGCTATTAATGAATTGTCGGTCCCGACAATACACATATAAAATCATTGAAAGTCATTGAAAAAAAAAAAGCGTGCCCCCCCCCCCAAAATTCCATTACCATTCCCTTCAGGTCTGGTATGGATATTAAGGGGAACTCCGCGCCAAAATTTTAAAAAAATGGCGTGGGGTTCTCCCAAAATTCCACACCAGACCCTTATCCGAGCACCCAACCTGGCAGGCCGCAGGAAAAGAAGGGGGACGAGAGAGCGCCCCCCCGAACTGTACCAGGCCACATGCCCTCAACATGGGGAGGATGTCGCCATGTTGATGGGGACAAGGGCCTCATCCCCACAACCCTTGCCCGGTGGTTGTGGGGGTCTGCGGGCGGGGGACTTATTGGAATCTGGAACCCCCCTTTAACAAAGGGGACACCCAGATCCCGGCTCCCCCTATGTGAATTGGTAAGGGGTACCCCTACCATTTCACAAAAAGAAAGTGTCAAGATGTTAAAAAAACAACAGGAGACGGCTTGGGACAAGTCCTTTATAAAAAATAAAAAAATAAAGAATAAAAAAGAGATTCCAGCGATATAATCCAATAAATCCATGCTCCTACTCCAGTGATGTAATCCAATTCTCGATCTCCAGTGATGGATGATCTCCAGCGACTCTAGCGAGGAACGCGCACAGGAACCTGCCTCCACTGGAGGCACCCAGCCAATGATGCGGCACTAGCTTGACAGTTCTTATGTAGCTGAGGGCGGGGCTACCCATCACGTGACCCCGTCCATCCTTCTGACAAGGGGAAACCCCGGGGTTTCCCAGTGACGTGTACGGGTGACCCCGCCCCCCTCTGATGCAACAGGAATCCCGGGAAAACCCATCACGTGACCCCGCCCTCAGCTACATAAGACCTGTCAAGCTAGCGCCGCATCATTGGCTGGGTGCCTCCAGTGGAGGCAGGATCCTGTGCGTGTTCCTCGCTGGAGTCGCTGGAGATAATCCATCCCTGGACATCATCCATCGCTGGAGATCGAGAATTGGATTACATCGCTGGAGTAGGAGCATGGATTTGGATTACATCGCTGGAATCTCTTTTTTATTTTTTATTTTGTATTTTTAATAAAGGACTTGTCCCAAGCGTCTCCTGTGTTTTTTTAACATTTTGACACTTTCTTTTTGTGAAATGGTAGGGGTACAATGTACTCCTTACCAATTCACATGGGGGGGTGTTAAAGGGGGCTTCCAGATTCCGGTAAGCCCCCCACCCGCAGACCCCCACAACCACTGGGCAAGGGTTGTGGGGATGAGGCCCTTGTCCCCACCAACAGGGGGACATCCTCCCCATGTTGAGGGCATGTGGCCTGGTACGGTTCGGGGGGGCTATTAGAGATCAATGCTATTACCCTAATCAATGTTATTACTACAGAATGCTAAGGTCTGAGGGCCATATATCATATACCAAAGGGCCACAAGTTGGGAACCAGGGGTCTAGAACTTGTACTTGAATTTGGCATATGCTGTACCACTTTTAGAATGCATGGAAGACACTTTTTCAAAATCTGTCTGCCCAAGCCTTTCTCTATATGCCAAAAGAGAGTTGGTTTTAATTAGACTTTCATAAGATATAAACTGTTGGTATTTTATTTAGAGTTTGGCAAAAGCATTGCGTCACAATGCAAAAGTGGCTTCATGAAACTGGAGCAACACATTAACAACAGGAATTAACGCCAAAAAAGTAGTGAAGCAGCTTTACTGAATTCCCCCCAGTATGTTCTCACCAGTTTAAAGTGATAAAAGGTGAGATCTTTTTTTTTTTTTGCTATAGGTTGCTACACTGCAATTACTCTACATTGCAAAACAACACTGCAAGCTAGATAAAAGATCTACGTGATTTGGTTATTACTATAGCTACACCGTTTTTTCATTGACCTTTATATAAAATCACATCTTACCAATACACTGAAAGATTACATATACATTCCCAAGGTACAATATGCATGAGTAATAACAGGAATTTTTGTATTTTGCCTGTCAAAAAAATCACAAGTTACTAGAACTATCAAGTTCACCTTAAAACATGATTTAGATTCTTTTTGTAAATTCCAGCAATGATATTATTGTGTCACAGCTCAACTCTTCTAAATGCGTTCCAGGAAATACAGACAATTTAATTATACAGGATCCCATTCTGCCCAAGGGAGGTTAACTGATACATTTTGTGTTTCACACATTTTTGTCAGTGTCAAGGACAATAAAGAACCATGTACTGTTTTATGACAGTAGTTTGCACAGCTCATATGACAGCCCTTTGGTAGTAAACAAAATGATTATCCATATTTAACAGCAGTTAAGACTTGTTTGACAAAAGTTATATATAGTATCATCAAGAAATGTTATATTTCCCCAACTTCTCTTCGCAGCAAGTCTACTCTCCCTTGGTTGGTCACAGTCTATAAAATTTAGATCTCTATCCCAGTGTTTCTCAACTCCAGTCCTCAAGGCGCCCCAACAGGTCATGTTTTCAGGCTTTCCATTATTTTGCACAGGTGATTTGATCAATTGAACTGCCTTAGTAATTACCACAGCCGTTTCATCTGAGGGAAATCCTGAAAACATGACCTGTTGGGGCGCCTTGAGGACTGGAGTTGAGAAACACTGCTCTATCCTACCTGTCTATCCTACCCAGGTAGAATTAGAATCATGCTTACGGTATTAAGACATCTGTGTAGCAGCATCCAAGTACCATTAGGCTCAGGGATGTATGAAGGGGGTTAACATATTTCCCCCAGTTTAGGCCCTTCTTAACAGGAAGTGACCTGGTAATCCTGCCATTCTGCTTGATCAACTTATATAGGATGGATGGAGTCTAGTGTGTATGTAGGGGTGCACTAATGGAACCGTGCTTGTTTCCCTTATGTGGGGTTGCCCAGCACTCATCACTGACTTGAAGGAAATGAGGACAAAATATATGCCAGATAATAAGGGTTACATAGTTGCATAGTTAGTCAGGTTGAAAAAAGACACAAGTCCATCCAGTTCAACCATAAAAAAAAAAAAAAAAAAATATTGTACAATCCAATAGACCCAATTCTATACCCACAGTTGATCCAGAGGAAGGCAAAAAACTCCAGCACAGCATTGTTCTTTGGACTATAACAAGATATGCCTTTCTTACGATACCAAAATTTGGAAGTTGTATTGTTTATTTGCTAAAAGTAAAAGAAGACTTCTGGCTGAAGGTAAGTTATCTAAAGAGGATTCCTGAATGCATGAGTGATAGGTGTGTAACGTGAATCTGTACATAGGCCACAGGCGGATGGACAGGTACGCTCTCATAATATGCTACACTGGTGTGGGTGAATGGGATCCCGAATACAAGTAACATGTATACACCTGGTCAGGTTGGGAGTTGGTGGTGGTTAAGGGAAATAGTAACCCTCCTGGTGGTGAAGAGAGGACCCTTAATAGAACATATGTCATGTGACCTGAATTCCAATGACACATAGGCTCCAGGTGCTCGGCTGGACTTTCAGAGCGGTAACCTCTAACCAAGAGAGGACAGGATAAGTCTGCATTGGGCTTTGGGGTGATAACAGGCAAGTGGTCCAGCCCCTGAGTAGCCCTACTAACAGGCACATGTCAAGAAAGTAATGCATGTACTAGTTTCCATGTATCTTTCCTCTTGATTGCTGGACTCGCAACTCTATCTCTTTACTTTCAGGATGGTGTTCTGCTTTTAGTAGTGATTTTCAGCTTCTCTCGTTGTAGTAGTACAGTCCCAAAGTGATTCTGCTATACAGCCACCTAACCCTTATTGAGTCTCAGAGACATTACATACATGAAGAATCCATGTCTGTACAGCTTTTATATGATCAATATTCTGCAGTGTATGCATGTTTTTTGCCATTCTGCACTTTTTAGTAAACTAAAAATTACAAATACTCTCTAAACATTCAGTAGTTTACCTATTCTGTTAAACAATAAATCTATCATTATAAAACTAAAATATACAGTAAGTATAAATAATTTATAAATAACATTAACAGAATGGACCAAACACATTTTTACAACTGGACAAAGAATGATTTGTATGGAAAGTTAAAAACTCATAGGGAACACACACACACACGCAATGAGCAAATGGCAAAACACTTCCCAAATGGCCATTTTAACGTTCACATAAAGTTCAACATATGGCTGTAATGTTATTAGGGCACTCAGCAACAAAGGGTCAGGTTAGGATTACCTCAGAGGCTCATTATAGTGTAACACAGTTTTTGCATGCCTGGTTGTTAAAGATTTGGTAACATCTCTCTGTTCAAAACAACAACAAAAAAAGAAAATAACTGTCTACTACAGTCTCTGTTAAAGGAAACACAATTTCTCACAAACTTGAATAAACTGATATAATATAGACTGTTGAGAATATAAACTATATTGTTAAAAGTATTGGGACGTCTGCCTTTACACGCACATGCACTTTAATGCCATCACCGTCTTAGTCCGTAGGGTTCAATATTGAGTTGGCCCACCCTTTGCAACTATAACAGCTTCAACTCTTTTGGGAAGGCTGTCCACAAGGTTCAGGACTGTCTCTATGGGAATGTTTGACCCTTCTTCAAGAAGAGCATTTGTGAGGTCAGACACTGATGTTGGACGTGAAGGCCTGGCTCACAGTCTCTGCTCTAATTCATCCCAAAGGTGTTCTATCGGATTGAGGTCAGGACTCTGTGCACTGGTGCTCAGTCATTTTGGAACAGGAAGGGGCCATCCCCAAACTTTTCCCACAAAGTTGAGAGCATGACAAAATGTCTTGGTACGCTGACGCCTTAATGCCCTGTACACACGATAGGATTTTCTGATGAAAAATGTGTAATAGGACCTTGTTGTCGGAAATTCCGACCGTGTGTGGGCTCCATCACATATTTTCCATAAGAATTTCCAACACACAAAGTTTGAGAGCTTGCTATAATATTCGACGAACAACAAAATCCATTGTCGGAAATTCCGATCGCGTGTACACAAATCCGACGCACAAAGTGCCACGCATGCTCAGAATAAATTAAGAGATGAAAGCTGTTGACTACTGCCCCGTTTATAGTCCCGACGTACGTGTTTTACGTCACCGCGTTCAGAACGATCAGATTTTCCAACAACTTTGTGTGACCGTGTGTATGCAAGACAAGTTTGAGCAAACATCCGTTGGAAAAAATCCATGGATTTTGTTGTCGGATTGTCTGATCAATGTCCGACCGTGTGTACAGGGCATTAAGAGTTTCCTTCACTGGAGATAAGGGGCCAAGCCCAACCCCTAAAAAACAACCCCACACCATAATCCCTCCTCCACCAAATGATTTGGACCAGAGCATAAAGCAAGGTCCATTAAGACATGGATGAGCGAGTTTGGGGTGGAGGAACTTGACTTGGCCTGCACAGAGTCCTGACCTCAGCCTGATAGAACATGCTTATTAAACGCAGCAAGGGCCTGCGTCCCCAGTATGTGGAAGCAACAGTCTCCGCCTTCGGTGTCGCAGTGGTTTACCAGGGTGAACGACATACAGCAGATGGAACGCCTGACGGCAGCCCTTGATGAAGTAGAGGAGGAACACAATACATGTTGGATACACTGGGATTTGTTCCGGTACTCGAACGATTATGAGACATACACTTGAGTAATTTCCTTCATGAGAGTCAGAGGCCTTGAGCCGTCATCCCCGCCGAAGCCCCCTACCCCTCTCTCCTCTCATTCCCTTCTTCTGCTACTTTTATTCCTTATTTCCCCCCTCCTTTTTCTTGTTTTCTTTTTCTTCTATACTCCTTATCCCAGCTCCACATTTCTCTCCCTTCCTGACACTTAAAGGTGTCAACCACCTTTCCACATTACCCGGGAAAAATTCACTGGTATGCGATGATCAATAGGTATCGCCCCAACGACACCAGGAATGAGAGCCGTGTTTGATACAGTTTAAGTCATACAAGAAGCTCCTCACTGTACAATGGCTCAGTACCCTCTAATTAGGGTCACATTCGTTTCACCCTACTTCTTTTTCTCATAGGTACGTATATGACCCAGAAAACTACCTTTTGGTTATATTTTGAGGTTCTCACCACAGTAATGTTTGAAAAGTAGACTATATTAGAAGTAAAGGCATTAACCTACAGTTGATATTTTTTTCCATATGGCTGTTAAAGAACTTTGTTGTTTTTCTCACTTATATCTTATGCATATTTGAAGTGATGGACTTACAGTAATGTCTATTTCTAGATGTCTTTAATTACCGCATATAATAACATACCTTTCTGTATATGCCGCATACCTTAAATAAAGATTAAAAAAAAAAAAAAACACCTTTGGGATGAATTAGAGTGGAGACTGCGAGCCAGGCCTTTTCGTCCAACATCAGCGTCTGACCTCACAAATGCTCTTCTAGAAGAATGGACAAATATTTCCATAGACACACTCCTAAACTTTGCGGACAGCCTTCCCAGAAGAGTTGAAGTTGTTATAACTGCAAAGGGTGGACCAACTCAATATTGAACCTTACAGACTTATGCTGGCCATACACTATACAGAAAATCGTCCGAACCCCTTTTCGAAAAACGAACGTTCGACCGTGACCGCAAACGATCGTGCCATCATATAATGTCCGATAATCTGTTCAGTGGACATGAATAAATAATTTTGTGTTCGTTTTTTTACATATACCTAGTGCAGGCAGTTCGGACGGGAAACACATTAACCTTGCAATTTATCGTACGTTCGGCAGAAATTTTCCAAACATGCCGTTCGTTTTTTTTCCACAAAAACGTCACAAACGATTATCGATTTGTACCCACTAACTTGCCGAAAAACGAACGAAGTGTCCATACGAACGATTTTTCGGCCGATTTTTCGTATAGTGTATGGCCAGCATTAGACCCCATACACACTATGCAACTTTTGTTGTCAGATTTGCGTCAGATTTACCAAGACCATGTAGTGCAAGGGCCTGCCTGATTGAATACAAATTGAAACTCCTACGGTTGGACCTCATATTATATGGTTTTGGTAAATCTGAAGGAAAAAAATCTATGGAAGATTGGATAGTGTGTATCCAGCTTAAGATTGGGATGTCATTAAAGTTCATGTGCGTGTAAAGGCAGGCGTCCCAATACTTTTGACAATATAGTGTATTTAAAAAAAACAACATATTGAAATCTAGTTGTTATTGTATTACAAAATGTTGTGTACATAAATTCAAATAATGTAAAATAAATTACATTCTTTTCCTGAATGATATCAATCCAGTGTTTTCTGTGCCAGTGTGCTATATTTCTCAATCAACATTCTTTACCCTGCAAACTTCTATAAATGATGGATAGTGTGTGTCCACAAAAGTAGCTCATAAGAACATATGACGTTTAGATGTATATACACGTTGAGTGTATCATGCATGTAAGGTGCGCATTATCCAGGCCAGATTTAGCATTGCCAATATAGACTGTGGCCTAGAATGGTTGGACTTCCAGGGATGTGCATAAGGAGTTGTTGACTTTCAGTAATTAGCACACATTAGGTACTGTAATGAATTACTAGGTAAGTAAATATTCACTTTGCAAAGAATACCCAATCATGTGTAAGGACTTCAAAAAAAAAAAAAGGGAAATGCTTGCACATTATTGGATAATTGAAGTCAGCACAACTTCTATTGTCCAATCGTGTGCAGGAAGAAATCCTATTTTTTTAGATTTTCCTTGCATGTTATTGGGTATTCTCTGCAAAGTGAATTTGCACTACATTCACAAAGGTAAGTGAAAATTTGTGAGCATGTTCTACTCTTTTAGTGAATCAGCCACATTGCCATGTAATATAAATTGTTATAAATTGTTATAGATTGACCCCTCACCCGCCAGTGCCTTCTAGCTGGGTCATCATTGTTGTTCAAATCCTAAAATTACAGGATATGAGGGCATACAATATGTGACCATAGCTGGAAACAAGGAAGGAGCACAGGTAAACCATGTAACAGAGACAGTGATGGTGGACTACTGTGGAATCCATAGCTGAACTTGTCCCTACGTGCTCCAAGAACAGCACCCTGGCTATAAATACATTTTTACAACATTATTCTGTGCTCTGTGTTTCCCCCTGTATGAAACCATAAATCAATATACCGTTTTGAAGTTTTTAAGGTCCGGTTAGATGGGCTTTTGTGAATCAGTTTGTAATTCATTGACAGGTGCATTTGACCTGCTATCGACCTTTCTTCTGACCTGTATTTGTTATTCACTTTACTATATAATTACCAGCAGTCCTGGGCAGTGGGCACCAAATGACTGTAACATTTGATTGCTGAAGACACCATATACTTACAGCCTATGAAAATGCAGCCAATGTAAAGAGCAATTGTGCCTGCCTGCTGCAAGCAGTTCTGCTCCCCTGTAACCCTTAGGCCTCTTGAACATGGGGCAACCCAGCTGTAGTATGCCCCTCCTGGCACTTTAGTGCATCAGGGAGGGACAGGAACATGTACATTTGAACTGTCCCGGATCCTGCGGAACCCTCCCCGAGATTTTAAATAAATCTTGGTATCCAAAAAAGTGCAAATGTTGCTGCACCTATACTCTCTGTGCTATATGTATCAAACCATCAACATATAAACTTTATACCATGACTTACATAAAATACCATTAAAGTTCTTTTGCATGTATAACTTCCTCCAAACCAAATTTTTTGTGCAAAACAAATAAAGTATAGTCCTTCAAAAAAGTCCTTAAACTTTTAAAACCATATAGTGCAGTTCATTTAGTGGTTCTCAACAATGTGATCCAGATGACAGGTGCTAGTGCTTGTTTAGCACCTTCTAGTGTGCTAGAAGAGGATTGCAGTTTTTTTCTTTGCGAATAGGTACATTTCCAGGCGTGGCTGGCAGCCAAGCCTGGGTGTGTTTTTGTGGTCTGGGCTGGGAGTGACCTAGAATAGAGCTGGGTGACTCACAGGTGGTGTCACTAGGACCTCCTGCTTCTTTCCAGAATCTTCTAGTGCTTTCTGGAAAGAGAGGTAGGAGGGGAGGTGTAGTCACTTGGGGTATTCTGAGGAGCCTTGACCAATCCCCAATCTGAATGGGATGGGGGCAGGCCTCCTTAAATACCCAGTGTCAGCCCAGCTGGGGAGGAGTTGATTGGGTGGAAAATGGAGATGGAGTGTTCGGCTGTCGGACCTTTGAGGGAGCTCCCCAGTCTGTGGGGGGGAGTGACCTTGGGCCTAGGCTTGGGTGCAGACATGACCCTCTTACAACCCATAGAGGTGTCCTGACCAGGAAGCACAGGAGAAGCAAGAGGGGACAGTGGAAGAACACTGCCGGGCAAGTCTCCAGGAGTTCCACAGTTGCAGCCATAAGGAATGGTGAGTGTTCACACAGTCGGGAGGACTGGGAGGCATGCCCGAGAGGACTGAGATGCAGCAGTCTGGGATGGGTGCAGAGCCAGTCTGGAGGATTGTGGTGGCATGGGCAGTGGAGAGAGGCAGCTGCAGCCAGGAGGCCTGGCAGTGCCTGAAAAGGTGGTGCTGGGAGCAGTAGCCACAGGTACAGCTAGCATTTTGCTACACCATAGGGGCCCGTAGTCCCTGTCTGTAAAGGACATCTGCTTTAGGCCTGGCTCAACCAGTGCTAGGCCTACAGTGCTAGCTAGTCCAGGAAATACAGCAAGTGATGTGTTGGAGGAGTGAGGAGTGATAATCTGCAGGCAAGGAAGTGCAGAAGGAGAAGAGGATATTGTTTATACTGAGGTGTATATAGTTGGTCCCAATATTGACTTTTGACCTGGGCATCTCATAAGTTCCCCATCCCTATCCAATTTAATTCCCCTCAATAAAAGCAAGTGCAAGGACTGCTTTCTGTCTATGGAGTGACTGAAAAGTGTGTGCCTAGCTGGGCAGGGTGATAGATTGACTACAACACTCATTGTATATGCGTTAATTAAGTGACTCCACAGCAATAGGATCCAAATAAAAAGTGCTGATGCTTCAGTGATTCCCAACCACCTTCCAAACTATGCACTCACCTTGACTTATGATCTCTCTTGCTAGGTCTAATCAAGCATTCCCCTATGCTGGGATGAGCAATCCTAGACTCCTCTGTCTTCTTCCACCTCTTTCTCTCTCTCTCCTGGCGCTCTGACCCTCTGTTGACAATCGTGTGCATGGCCCTTTAAATTTGCACTTTTCAATATAGTGGCTCATACAAGAAAAGGTATCCTCATAGTGCAGTATTGCAATAAAAAAAAATATTTATTAAAACATAGTAACCTACATTACATTAAAGACTTTAAACTGCTAAAATTTATAGCAGGGCTCAAAGTGTGTCACTTCTGGTTTCAGAAGCGTCTACTGGCTCAACTCCACGCGTATCATCATGGTCACGTGACTTCCTCAGGGAATACTCCTGGTTGCAGGGCTCAAAAGTGATGGGGGGCACGAGCTGGACTTTAATTTTCAATTTTCATTGTTGTGTACCTTGTATTTTACAAGGATTGTTTGTCTTGATGAGATGTCTCCTTTAAAATTTTGCTTGCATTAACATTTTATAATTATATTTATTTGCCTGACTGTGCACAAAAAGCATTTCACATAATGCTGAAAATGCATATGTATGACCACCACACTCATAGAAACAGTATCCAAGAATACAAAGTTCCAGGTGCAGATGTGTCAAGTGTAGCAATTCATCATCCTGAACTCAAAGCCTACTAATCACTGTTTTGTGAATACGAATAAGAAAACAACAAAGACACAATTTTGGCATCTAATTTAAGCAGGAATGAGACTTAAACAAAATTGGAAAGATCAAAATATCTTAAAACCTTTTTTATATTGTTTGCTTTTTTAACAGGGAAATTTACAGTACATATTTTTTTTTCTTCATAATTGTTTTATAGAATTTTATGTAACTTTTGTTTACTATACATTCCATGTTTGAAATCCTTCCAAATTATCCATCACTGGTTATGCAAAGTGCATTGTCTTGCATTCTATGAAATGAATGGCCAGATTCAATATGCATTTTATATAGGGTATGATGTATACTTTTTCCTGCGGAGGATAAAGGAAAATAAAATTCTGCTTTTGAGAAAGGTCCAATGTTTCCGCTGGGGAAAATCGTTGTCTTACTTAGTGTCCAAAATACCTATTTACTTCTGACAACTGTGAAATTCCTGCAGGTTCACTTACTCACTTTCACTAGTCAACTCCAAATATTTACACATCAACAATTCTAGCAAATCATTTATGTCTAAGCCAGGGATTGAAATTACTTATACAGTCACGTTAAATTTTGGCTCAGATGAGGCGGACATTTGCAGCTGCTCTTTCCCCAGAATTCTTGGCTCTTAATATCGGCATTGGTGTTCTTGCTGTGTAGCTATTTGTTACATATGAAATGTAATTCTGGATCTTAAGTCACATTTTTGGCTATATTGCTATATCGTCACATGGAAACTATATACATTGTTGTCCAGGGGGTGAACATTTTCAGCGCTGAAAAACTGGACTAAGAAATAAAGTTTTGTAGCAAAAATATATAAATGTATGTATTCAGATGCATTCATGCATTTAGCAATACAAGTCTACATCAATTAAGGCATCAAAAACTAGTTACGGTTTTCTTGATGACAGGAAGAGCCTTAATTCCAAGACAATGGAAATCCCAAATAGCACCAACAATACGGGAATGGGTAGTAGAGATGAACCACATAATGGGGATGGAAGAGCTGCTATGTACAGCAAATAACAACAAATGTAATTTTAGGGAAGTCTGGGCCCCATCGGTGAAATTTCTGGATTCTTCTTAGCTGTTATCTTCCCTGTGACTGTTGGGATCCTGTCTGCGGGATGCTATATCTATTTTCCCTGTGTTGTGTTTTTTGTTGTTGTTGTTTTGTTTACTTATTTATTTATTTATTCATTTTTTTTTTCTATTTATTTATTTTATTTTTTCTCCTTTTTTTTCTATTTTTTATATATAAAAATTGGCATTAATAGCAAATACATCGACGTGTTATGCCCATGCAATTTTTAGTTTCTTAGCTGGTGAAAACACAAGTGGGAATGTAGAAATATAAAACGTGGTTAACCTAAGGATATTTACAGTAGGTCATGGTCATCAGGCATAGTTATTGTCTTTTCTTTTTCTTATTTGCTGCCCAATGCCGTTCTTTTCAATAAAGATATATTAAACTTAAAAACGAGTTACGGTTAGTCCCAGACACACATCTAACTTGCCTATTGGATGCGGAATGTGCAGCAGCACACTGATCATCCCTTTGTTTAGCCTGCTTTGTTCTTTTGTCAGCAGGCAGCACCTGATGTGACAACCATTTCTGGCCTTCCCTGCTACAGTGATATTGTACAGGAGCCTGACATCAAAGCATTTTTGAATGAACACATAACTGCCTTAATTCGTGCAAATGTAATCTCTGTGATACAGTGGGATTCAGTAGGAATTCAAAAAGAATAGATTATGTCATCTTTATTCTACAAAGTGCAATCAGAAATATTCAGATTAGTCATATTTGTTGCTGTCCTTTAAGGTCGGCATTTTTTTATCCTCAGTCAGCAAGTTAAAACTATTTTTTATCGATACATTATATAGTATAAGATGTTTAGGACACAAGCATTTCTCTGAATGTACTGTAAGAAATACAGAAATTAGGATTATTGCTGTTGTACTGTTAAGGGGTAGCATTAACAGAATGAGTATTAACAACTTCAGCCCCGGAAGGGTTTACCCACTTCTTGATCAGGCCATTTTTTGAGACACGGCACTGCGTTGCTTTAACTGACAATTGTGCGGTTGTGAAACATTGTACTCAAACAAAATGGATGCCCTTTTTTTTCCCACAAACAGAGCTTTCTTTTGGTGGTATTTGATCACCTCTGCGGTTCTAATTTCTTGCGCTATAAACAAAAAAAAGCAACAATTTTTAGAAAAAAAAAAAAATATATATATATATATTTTACTTTCTGCTATAAAACATTTCCAAAAAAAAAACAAATGTATTCATCAGTTTAGGCCGATATGTATTCTGCTAAATATTTTTGATAAAAAAAATCGCAATAGGCGTATATTTATTGGTTTGCGCAAAAGTTATCGCGTCTACAAAATAGGGGTTAGATTTATGGCATTTTTATTATTATTATTATTTTTTACTAGTAATGGCGGCGATCAGTGATTTTTAGCGGGGCTGCAACATTAAGGAGGACGGACTGGACACCTAACTGACATTTTTGTCACTTTTTTGGGAACCAGTGACATTATTACAGTAATCAGTGGTAAAATATGCACTGTTATTGTACTAATGACACTGGCAGGGAAGGGGTTAACATCAGGGCAATTAAGGGGTTAAATGTGTTCTCTGTTTGTGTTTTCTAACTGTATGGGGGACTGTGTGACTGGGGAAACACACAGATCTGTCTTCCTGAATAGCAGAAAGACAGGATCTCCCCGGTCAGAACGGAGATTTGCCTTGTTTACACTGGCAGATCCCCGTTCTGTCACTGCGGGGAATGACATCGAGTCCGCCGGACCCACTCTATAGCTCCCCCACTGGCCAATGGGAGCCCGCAAAAGCACCCACAAAAGCGAGTTCACGAGCCAACGTACAGCTACAGCGATTTGCGTGATCGTGCCAACCTGCCGCAGTATAATGACGGCGGCTGGTCGGCAAGCGGTTAAAGTATATGCAAACCCAAAATATATTTTAGAAAGTTTGGCATCAAACTCCATTGCAGGGGCATTGTTAGGAGTGTGAAAGATTGGGGGCAATCTTGGGCATGAATAGGAAAGGCATGAGATGGCCCAAGTGCGGGTGTGGCCAAATTGTGCTAACAAAAAAACCAAGCCTACTCGCTGTATACATGGCATACATATACCGCAGTCCTTGTACCCACAGGGGTTAAGTCTCATAAGTATGTATTACACAGAGTGGAGGGGTCAGGAGTGTGTAACATACAGAGTGCAGGGGTCAAGATTATGTAACACAGAGAGGACAGGGCTCAGGAATGTGTAATGCACAGAGTGCAGGGGTCAGCTGGGGTGTATTTACTGTGAGGCAAACAAGGCGTTTGCCCAGGGCGGCATTTTTTAGGGGGGCGACATCTGTGCTGGGATGATGCCTGCAGCTGCAGGCATCAGCCCCCTATAGTTTTTTAGAGCCGGCGGTCGGCTCTCTTGTAATAGCAATCAGAGTGTATTACTAGCCACTCGATTGCTATTACAAGCAGCGGGAGGGAACATCCCCCTTCCCACCACCTCCTGGGGCTCTCCCGGGCTTTCCCGGGAGATCTGAGCGACCAGCCAGCGTGTCCCCCAACTGACCGGACAGCCAAGCAAAGCCAGGATTGGCTGTGCTCGACTGTTTATAACAGTAAACATGACATCACTTCCGGTGATCTTGGTGTTTTGAATGCTTTTAAGGGCAGATGAGGGATTTGGGTCTTATAGACCCCAGATCTTTCCATAAAGGGTACCTGTCACGTGCCTATTGCTGTCACAAGGATGTTTACATTCCTTGTGACAGTAATAAAAATGATAAAAAAATTAAAACAGTGTAAAAATAATAAAAATAAAATTAATTAATAATTAAAATGATTTATTTTTTAAAGTGCCCCTGTCCTCCCATGTTAGCACGCAAAGGCGAACATGCATGTCTGTCCCGCATGCACGCAAACAGCGATTGTCCCACATATGAGGTATCACCGTGAACGTCAGATCATGGGCAGTAATTCTAGCACCAGACCTCCTCTGTAAATCTAAAGTGGTAACCTGTCAAGGTTTTTAAAGTGTCACCTATGGATAGTAAAAAAAAATTACCGAATGAGAACAAAAATGAGGTGGGACTTTACATGTATCTTGCAGGTCTAATAAATGTGCTGGTCCTGGCTGAAGAATTGAGAAAACTGGCTGGTTTTCTTGATTCTTCAGCCAGGACCAGCACATCCTGGATAGACTTAAGCCCCATACACACTATCAGATTTTCTGCTGATTTTTTCCTTCAGATTTACCAAAACCATATAATATGAGGTCAAACCTTAGGAGTTTCAACTTGTATGCAATCAGGCAGGCCCTTGCACTACATGGTTTTGGTAAATCTGAAGACAAAAATCATCAGAAAATCTGATAGTGTGTATGGGGCTTTACAGTAACTGTGGTTTTAACCAGTTGTATTCAACTTTTTAAAATCTAACCATTTGTATATGGAAATTAAAGATTTGTTTATTTTTATAAGCCCTTTTGGTATCTGTATTAGACCCTGCAAGATACATGTAAAGTCCCACCGCATTTTTGTTTTAATTTGGTAATTGTTTTATATGGGATGGTACCTTTGTAGGGTTATAATTGCCTCACATTCATCCACCATACTCTTCTAACATACTATGGATAGTAAAATTTACATTGTTTGTTGTTGTTGCACGCACACGCTCAATTTTAAAGTGGCTGGGATGGGACAAATTTAGATTTTAGAGTTTATTGTATGCACCTATTAATTGGTCTTTGTGGTGGCTTTCAGGTCTATAAAATAGGAAGCCCAATGACAAATTGAAGGGGTTTGCATGGCAGGCTGATCATGCTGCTGTAATTGTGAGGCAGTGGCTTTGTGCTGTCAGCCTGTAACTGAAAGTGTTATCAATGGCAGAATCTCCAGGTAAGAAACTACAACAGAATTACAAAATTACAAAAAAATTATTTGTCTAAATATACAGTGCCATACATACTGATAAATGGATTCTGGGGTTACATACACTTGAAGGATGTAGTGGTAGAATTCACGTTTGGGGTGATAGCTGTTTAGGGGCTAGATCTTTCTAGCAGGAATTACCTCCGAATACATATTTTTCTTAGAAAGAGAACATTATGACAGGATTCCTTGGCAAGTGGTACATCTGGCAGGGTTGACAACTGAGAAATTGTTCATTTTACAGCAATCTGTCCAAAAGCATTACGGGCAGCTTAAAATATTTATACACACATTGCCATACCAAAACACTGAGCTGCCCAAGATGTCTGTTTGGCAGTGGTATTTTACCAGTAACATTTTAATAAAGATTTTATATGCAAATGTATAAGTACTTGTTATGGCAAAAGCAGTACTGGGGCACACTGATACCACTCTGTAGAGTCATATGTTTATATAGAGGGCTCCTCACTATTTATAGGGCTACTTCCAAATACATTTTTATTTGGACATTAGATTTAATGTTATAAAAACAGCATACCTGACCAGTTCCAAATACAGCAAAGCTATTTTATAGACTTGTGAAGAGCTGCAAACATATTCTTTTTTTTTATGGAATGTTAGAACATTTTGGGACTATTACCAACCTCAGCAGTGGACATATTTGTCTGGCACACAACAGGCCTGTTAGGACAATATACTGTATGAACCTCTTGCTTTAACCACTTCAGTACCGGATACTTTCACCCCCTTCCTGCCCAGGCCAATTTTCAGCTTCCAGCGCTGTCACACTTTTGCCGCGTACACACGATCAGACTTTCCGCCAACAAAACCGTGGATTTTTTTCCGAAGGTTGTTGGCTCAAACTTGTCTTGCATACACACGGTCACACAAATGTAGGCCCGAAATTCCGAACGTGAGAACGTGGTGACGTACAAGACGAGCCGAGAAAAAGGAAGTTCAATAGCCAGTGCGGCTCCTTCTGCTTGATTTAAAGCATGCGTGAACTTTTGTGTTCGATGGACTTGTGTACACACGATCGGACTTTCGGACAACAAGTTTTGTTGGCGGAAAATTTGAGAACCTGCTATCAAACATTTGTGTGCGGAAATTCAGACAACAAATGTTTGATGGAGCATACACACGGTCGGACTTTCCGACAACAAGCTCACATGGAACATTTCCCGTCGGAAAGTCCGACCGTGTGTATGCGGCATTTGAATGACAATTGTGGGGTCATGCAACACTGTACCCATATGAAATATGGATATTTTTTTTTCACACAATTAGAGCTTTCTTTCTTTGTGTTATAAAATTTTGCAAATAAATAATCTTTCTTCAAAATGTATTCGTTTGGTAAGAATCTAAATCAGTGTATATTATTTAGTCTGTAGAAAAGTATTAGAGTCCACAAACTATGGTATATACAGCATCTGAAAATTGATCAATCCTGATGTGCTGGCGGCCTATCCTATTTCTCAAGGCCCAAAAATTCCAGAACAGTACAATAATGCCCCCAAATGACCCCGTTTTGGAAAGTAGACAGTTAAAGGTATTTAGTAAGAGGTATGATTTGTTTTTGAAGTTGTAATTTTTTGTCACCATTTTTTGAAAAATGAAGAAATTAAAAAAATAAAAGTTTTTTAAAATACTGTTACTAGTGTAGTACAGTGTCATCATATAACTGGTGTGGCGGTGGTATGTAAAAACCAAGAAAAAAGTTTTAATAATTTCTTTCAATTTTTTTAAATATTATTTTTGTTTTATTTTTTTTCATCTTTTTCCATTTTTTTTAAACACAATGTGATCAGAGTAATACAGTGTTACCATAGTAACTCTGTACTACTCTGGGGATGTGATAAGGATTTTTTTTTTACACACTATAATTGCTTATAGCAGCAAATTCCACTGTAATGCCGCATACACACGGTCGGAATTTCCGACGTAAAATGTGGGATCGGAGCTTGTTGTCGGAAATTCCGACTGTGAGTAGGCTCCATCGGACAGTTTCAATCGGAATTTCCAGCACACAAAATTAGAGATCTGGTTCTCAAATTTTCCGACAACAAAATCCGTTCCATTAAATTCCGATCGTGTGTACACAATTCCGACACACAAAGTGCCACGCATGCTCAGAATCAAGCAGAAGGGCCACACTGTCTATTAAACTTAATTTTTCTCGGCTCGTCGTAAGTGTTGTACGTCACCGCGTTCTTGATGTTCGGTATTTCTGACAAGGTTTGTGTAACCATGTGTATGCAAGACAAGTTTGAGCCAACGTCCATCGGAAAAAATCCATGGATTTTGTTGTCGGAATATCCGATCAATGTCCGATCGTGTGTACGGGGCATTATAAGCAAGCATTTTTACTGAATGAAATAGATTAATTCAGTATGTTTTGTTGTGATTATCTGTGATTGGCCACAGCTAATCACATGGTACAGATAGGCTGTGATTGGCCCTGTCTGTACCATGTGATCACTATGACCAATCACAGCCAGCAACACAATTGTACACAATGAATGGCACGAATCAAAGCCATGATCTGCTGTGATTGGTCACAGCGATCACATAGTACCAGCAGCGGGCCAGTACACTGATCAGTCATCTGCTGTGTCCACCAGACCTGTGCGAGGCACGTTCTGAGGAGGACATCATATGATGTCCAATTTAACAATAGGGCTCCCGTTCGGGCATCATTTTACAATGGCTCTAGTGGGAAGCAGTTAAAAAGGCCCCACCCAGGTGCTGTAATGAAATCAAAAGAGGCTCAATTTGTAGTACTTACAATCATTCTGAATTTTGGAGCTGTCCCCTGCAGTACCTCTTCTTGACCACAAGATGTCCTTAGTCTTCTGGGCTGAATGACACCCAACATCACTCAACCCAGAAGACGGAGGACCCTACTAGAGTTTTAAGACCTATGGCCCCACTTCTTGGATGGCACTCTTCATTTACACTGGTGGAGAGAGTGACCACTCTTTGCATTAGTGAGGACCACCCAGCCCGTAGAAGTGGCGAAGATGAAGAGGACCCTGCAATGTCATGTGTCGAACCTAAAGATTTTCCAAACAGTAAGTATAATAGCAAAACATACATAAAGCCATTGGGGGGGGACCACACGTTTTGTATGAGATTATTTCAGGGGGTTAATTTTAGCCAATAGCTTTATGCTGTGCATATAATTTAATAGTAGCACATATTTTATGACAGCAGGGAATGGAGGACAAAAACATAAAAAATAAACCTCTCCTTTGGGAAAATAAACTATAACTTTTGAAACTGTGGTAATGCAATCTACCCTGCTGCACAGAAGGTTTTCTCTTTAACAAGTCAGACATAGTTTGTAATTGTAAAAAAAAACCTTTTGACAGACGGCAAACAATGGCTACTTTCTTTTTCAATTAGCATCCAGTTTGCTACGTACAAGAATCTTGCTCAGGCAAATACACTTCCCTCACAACTTCATGCTTACTGGAGCAAAGTTCGGTTTTCTGGACGTTTACTTGAAAAAAATTCACAAACCCCCCAACCTAGTCTTCAAACCCCATTAAAGCCTATGGAAGCTGAATATTCTATTCTTTTTTTAGCCGCTTTTTAAAAAAAAGGGGGCATGAGTAGCTGGGCATTGCCATGGGGGGCATGTACCAATACTAAAAAAAAATACAATTTAGAGGGGAGAGGGCCATAAGGCTTAAAAGGCAGGATAATAAAAACACAATTCACAGTAAATCACTTCAGCTCTCACACATGTACACCTTCAATGGACCAGAGCAATTTTTACATTTCTGCTATGGACCCGTTTTTTTGACAATAACATTGTCATTACTTAGGATAAAGAAGTAATATATATGCATATATATATATATATATATATATATATATATATATATATATATATATATATATATATATATATAATGTGTATATATATATATATATATACTCACTGGCCACTTTATTAGGTGCATTGGTTTAATTGCTTGGTAACACAAATTGCTAATCAGCCAATCACATGGCAGCAACTCAATGCATTTAAGCATCGTAATGTGGTAAAGTCGACTTGCTGAAGTTCAAATCAAGCATCAGAAAGGGGATTTAAGTGACTTTGAACGTGGCATGGTTGTTGGTGCCAGGTCGGCTGGTCTGAGTATTTCAAAAACTGCTGATCTACTGGGATTTTGACACACACCCATTTCTAGGGTTTACAGAAGATGGTCCAAAAAGAGAAAATATCCAGTGAGCAGCAGTTGTGTGGACGAAAATGCCTTGTTGATGTCAGAGGTCAGAGGAGAATGGACAGACTGGTTCGAGATGAACAAGGTATGCAGAATACCATCTCTGAACACACAACACATTGAACCTTGAAGCAGATGGGCTAAAACAACAGACCACACTGGGTCAGCTAAGAACAGGAAACTGAGGCTACAATTCGCACAGACTCACCAAAATTGGACAATAGCAGATTGGAAAAGCGTTGCCTGGTCTGATGAGTCTGGATTTCAGTTGTGACATTCAGATGTTAGGGTCAGAATTTGGTGTAAACAACATGAAAGCATGGATCCATCCTGCCTTGTATCAACGGTTCAGGCTGGTGATGGTGTAATGGTGTGGGGGATATTTTCTTGGAACACTTTGGGCCCCTTAGTACCAATTGAGCATTGTACCTCAATTGTACAATCTACTTGATTGTTTTTGCTGACCACGTCCATCCCTTTATGACTACAGTGCAGCCATCTACTGATGGCAACTTCCAGCAGGATAATGCACCATGTCATAAAACTCAAATCATCTCACCACTGGTTTCCTGAACATGACAATGAGTTCACTGTGCTCCAATGGCTTCCACACTCCCCAGATCTCAATCCAATAGAGCACCTTTGGAAAGTAGTTGAATGGGAGATGCGCTTAATGGATGTGCAACCGACAAATCTGCAGCAACTGTGTGATGCTATCATGTCAATATGGATCAAAATCTCTGAGGAATGTTTCCAACACCTTGTTGAATCTATGACACCAAGAATTAATGCAGTTCTGAAGGCAAATAAGTATTTATTTTTGTGCTATTGTCTTGCAAGAATTTTTTTAATGCAAGCCTGATAGGGCATACACACGGTCGGACATTGATCGGACATTCCGACAACAAAATCCTAGGATTTTTTCCGACGGATGTTGGCTCAAACTTGTCTTGCATACACACGGTCAAACAAAGTTGTCGGAAAATCCGATCATTCTGAACGCGGTGACGTAAAACACGTACGTCGGGACTATAAACGGGGCAGTGGCCAATAGCTTTCATCTCTTTATTTATTCTGAGCATGCGTGGCACTTTGTCCGTCGGATTTGTGTACACACGATCGGAATTTCCGACAACGGATTTTGTTGTCGGAAAATTTTATCTCCTGCTCTCCAACTTTGTGTGTCAGAAAATCCGATGGAAAATGTCCGATGGAGCCCACACACGGTCGGAATTTCCGACAACACGCTCCGATCGGACATTTTCCATTGGAAAATCCGACCGTGTGTACGGGGCATTAGACAGAAAAAGTGTACAAAACTAAAAACAAAACACTTTTTTTTGGCCAGTGTTAGTTTAAACAGAATAGTGTTATTGTTGATATTCATTTTATATTATAATTTGTCAAGCTTAATTATGATTCTGGTATAAAAAAATGTACAGTTTTCAGCAGGAAAATAATTGTTGAAGAGAAGAGGGGAAGAGGGGATTAATTAGGGCTGATTGGGTAAACTAAGGGTTAACATTGTTAATTTGTATTCCTATATTTTGTGTCTTAGGCCTCTTTCACATGAACGCTCCGTTCAGGTCCGCCTGTCAGTTTTTTAGGGGACATGAATGGACCCTCCATAGACCTCTATGCGGCGTCTGATGTCAGCGGTGACATCCGACCCACTCTGATCCGAAAAAGTGTAACGGAGGAAAAACCTACTTTTCCATCCATTTTCGGATCGGATCGGGTGACGACGGACTCTACGGTCCATCATCATCCGATCCCCCATATGGGAGAGCGGCGCTCTGACAGGTCCGTACCTGCACAGTGTGCAGAGACAGACCTGTCATCTTCCTGCTCAGGGAGGATCGGCGGAGCGATCCCCGCTGAGCAAGCGGATGTTCACGGGGCGGATCATCATGGATCCGTCCCGTGTGAAAGGACCTTAAACGTTGAAAAAACACTGTGTCACAAGCTCCTTTTTTTAACAGTATCAGCTGCTAGGGCTGCTGTACAATATGTACACAGCAACTTCATTTGGATAGCTTTTGGTAGCTTGTCTGGTGTTCTCAACTGGTAAAATAACAGTTTAAATCTACTATATTCCAAATTGTCTGCTTCAGTCTGTAAACAAAGTGGTCGGGACACCCATTTGATGCAAATGACCAAAGATTATTATTATTTATTATTATACAGGTTTTATATAATGCCAACAGTTTGCGCAGCGCTTTACAACATGTGTCAGCTCCACATCTTCCACCTTTAATTGAAACTGGGATCTGCTTGCTAATTCTGTGTATGTGCTTTTGGTGATCTATGCTGCCTTCAAATTCTTTACCTCTTCCCATATCACTGTGATGTTTATTTTGCTTTCTTATTGCTTATACCTAAATTATGAGCTGTTATCTATATGGCTATGACCCTTCTGCTCTCTTGCTGTATCTTGTAGTCAGCCTCTGGTGTGAGAAGTTCATTCTGTTAGCTATGTGTTCCTCCTATGCAATCCTGACTAATTCATTGGCAATACCCCCACCCAAACTCAGTATAAATTTAGGCATCCTCTAGGGCAGTGGTTCTCAACTCCAGTCCTCGGGACCCACCAACAGGCCAGATTTTAAGTATTACCTTGGGGAGTTGCAGACTAGAATACTGCAATCACTGAGCAGCAAGTGATATCACCGGTGATGTATTTCAGCTATCTTGCAAACCTGGCCTGTTGGTGGGTCCTGAGGACTGGAGTTGAGAACCACTGCTCTAGGGGATGCACAGGCAGGGATTGCATTGGCAACTATCATCTTGGATAAAGTATTCATATTGGATTAAGTATTACACTTCCGCTCAGCACTTCAGCAAATGCACAGAGCTATAAGCCACAACAGACTTCTGCAGAGCACTAAACAGACTGCAGGTGACCTAATTCTCTATCAAACTTTTTCATCTCTCATTCAGGCTTCCTCTCAATCTCACCACTCTGTATCATGCACTCCCTACTTTTTCTTCTGACAGTTGCATCCTCTCTCCTTAAATTCTCTCTCCTTCACCCACTCTACTTCGTCCTCTATTACCTCCACCCACTAACTTACTCACTGCCCAGGAGATTGCTAATCACTTCAAAAATAAGATTGATTCAAGTTGTCTCGAGATCTCTGCTCTACAGATATCTCTCTCACTTTACACTCCTTGTCCTCCTGCACAATCAATACTTCCCTCTTTTAACCCAGCTACTATAGAGGAAGTCACTAAACTTTTTTCTAGTGCCCACCTGACCTCCTGCCCCCTGGACCCTGTTCCTTCTCAAATACTACGGTCACCATCTGACTCTCTCCTGCCATCTTCCCCAACCCTCTAAAACATACGATAGTCACTCCCATTCCAAAAAAGGCCCCGCTAGACCCCACCAATCTTAACAAACTAAGACCCATCTCTTTACTCCCTTTTGCCTCCAAACTCCTTGAACATTTAGTCTACAGCCGACTGAGCGACCACCTCTTTGAGAATAACCTTCTTGATCCCCTACAGTCTGGATTTGGCCCACAGCACTCCACAGAAACTGCCCTCCTAAAACTCACAAACGACTTACTAACAGCCAAAACCAATGGTCATTATTCCGTACTCTTACTCTTGGACCTTTCCGCTGCCTTTGATACAGTTGACCACCCCTCCTCCTCAAAAAACTCAATTTGCTTGGTCTCCATGGCTGCACTCTCCATTGGTTCAAATCTTACCTATCTCACCACACCTTCAGTGTCACTTACAACTCCACTTCCTCCTCTCCGACTCCTCTTACCGTTGGGGTGCCCCAAGGTTCTGTCCTTGGACCTCTACTCTTCTCGATCTACACGTCCTTCCTGGGTCAGCTGATAGCCTCCCATGGCTTTCACTACCATTTATATGCTATATTGTATATTGTAAAGCGCTGCGTAAACTGTTGGCGCTATATAAATCCTGTATAATAATAATAATAATATGCTGATGACACCCAAATCTATCTCTCTGCCCCTCAGCTCACCCCATCGATCTCCTCACGCATTTACTAACAGACATATCAGCCTGGATGTCAAACCACTTCCTCAAACTGAATCTATCTAAAACTAAGCTCTTAATATTTCCTCCGCCACGTGCCTCCTCCCCTGACTTTTCCGTCAAGATCAATGGCACATCTATCAGTCCATCCCCACATGCCAGGGTGCTAGGGGTAACCTTAGACTTTGAACTGTCCTTTCAGGCCCTCATACAATCCCTGTCCAAATCATGCCGCCTTACCCTCCGCAACATTTCCAGAATACGCCCCTTTTTAACTAATGACACCACCAAGCTTCTAATTCACTCCCTGGTTATCTCTCGCCTCGACTACTGCAACTCCCTCCTCATTGGATTACCTTTACATAGACTTTCCCCCCTTCAGTCCATAATGAAGGCTGCTGCAAGACTCATCCACCTTACCAACCATTCAGTGTCCTCCACCCCTTACCAAATTGTAATGTAACTGTAATGTCTGCCCTCATGTTGGAAAGCGCTGCGCAAACTGTTGGCGCTATAAAAAACCTGTATAATAATAATAATCATTGTATAGAACTCCCCCGAACTCCCCCGTAGATGTGCCGTAGTTCCCATGCTGGATGTATCCAACTCCACTGATGCACGATCCAAGATACAGATATAGGGGAATATACAAGCAGCAAACCCTCTACATGTTTCAAGGCAATGGCTGCTTTTTTAGGAGGAATGAGGGGTTTAAAATATCTAAAAAGAAACAATTCATTACTCAAAAAGTACAAACAGCATACCGAAGACATTGATATACAGTACAAGTAAGTTGTTAACAAAACAGTAAGAGCGCCAGTGTTTCAGGTGGCCCCAGGACTTACCCAAATCCAGAGGTAAGACCCAAGCTTGTGGGACCCACTTTCAACCAGAAGATATGTTATGATTCTGACTAGAAGAATAAAATACTTTCAAATACCATGGATAAAGCGTGTGTGATGTCACTGTGTCTGATATCCCACTGCACATATGCGGGAAAACCCATGCATGTGCAGTGCCCAAAAGGAAGCCGTTTACAGGCTGGGCAGAAGTCCCACCGAGCATCAATACAGGCAGGGGAGAGGCAAAGTCTGGGGGAAAAGTAATACTGCCTAGCACTGCCCCCTCCATTAAGAGAAAGCTCTTGTCTGCTGCAGAAAAAGCAAGGCAACCAGCTGAACTCGCCAACTTGTGGCACCTCCTTCAGCCAATCACAGTGGTCATGGGATTGGAAATGTTTTTTTTCTTTAATTCCCTTCTTCTGAATGTTCCAGTGAGCACTGTTGGGGACAAAACATAATTTCCAGAAGTGGACAGGACATCATTTCACCATAAACTGGTCATAACCAGGTGCTCCTCGCAAGATTTCTGACAGAGGAGTGAAAATAATTATCAGAAGAGGAAATAAGCCTAAGTAACAACAGTGCTAAATTATTGTGGTTGCTTAGTATCAACAGGATTGATCCCCTAAAGTAACAGTGATTGTTCAATTAGCAAAGTGAATATTCCTTTTCAAAGGTTTACTTAGCTTAGTAAATAAGGTAAAACTGTGTTAATCTTTCAATTATGTGCAAAATAAAAACATTAGGGGAACCCTAATGTTCAATGCATGGAATCCTGGTTG
Source organism: Lithobates clamitans (assembly GCA_037952925.1). Lineage (NCBI taxonomy): Eukaryota > Metazoa > Chordata > Amphibia > Anura > Ranidae > Lithobates > Lithobates clamitans. The sequence continues at coordinate 3,101,994 of JBBGZY010001371.1, forward strand.
AGTTTTAAAAAGACAATGGGGTTAATTTGCTAAAACTGGAGAGTGTAAAATTTAGTGAAGCTATGCATAGAAATCAATCGGCTTCCAGGTTTAATTGTCAAACCCCAATAGAACAAGCTGAAGCTAAAAGCTTATTGGCTACCAGTGGCGGTTGGTGCTATATTTTTAGGGGGGCAAACAATCCAACCCGCCACCTCCCCCCGGTCAGAATCATCCCCCTAGGTCGCAGGCAGAGCTTCCTTCGGGCGGCGGCTTCACCTGGCATCTCCTCCTTGGCTTCATGTCGGCTTCCCCTGCATCTCCTCCTCCTCTACATCTTCTCCTCCTATACGTGTGCTTCTCTTCTTGGCCAATTGAGTTTCAGGATCTGCTTCCTGATTGGCCAGGAGGAGAATTAGAAAGACAACAGCGAATATTAATTCACCATTGTCACACAAGTGGGTGGGCTTGGGGAGCAGTGGTCTGCGCCCCGAGCCCTCACTTTTTTGAAGCCAATTAGAGCCTCAAGCTCTAATCATGTGCTTCTAAAAACAAAAAAAAACCCCATTGGAATCCATGCGTCCAGCGCCCTGCATTTAGAATAGGGGCCTGGCGCATGAATTAGAGAGGTGGCGCCCCTTCCCCCCCTAGTATGGACAGTCCACCACTGTTGGCTACCATGCAGAAGTACAGGAACAACTAACCTGTCTGTAGAGGTACAGACAGGAAGTTCTGGGTGAGAGGTGAGTTAGGAGGGAGTAGAGAGGCAACATTGCTGTCAGCAGAGGAGTCACTTATTGGAACCCACTGCTGATGTACTGACTGCTGCTCAATGCTGGATAATTTTTATGCTTTGTCCTGGACGATTTTGACCATTATAATCTATGGTCCTGCGTATCTGGTACGAGACGTAGGTCAAGAGGGTGCTTCTGCTGGCGGATCCCCTTTGCTGGTTCACATTGTACATTGCACTTTTGTGGATGGACTGATTTATTCACTTTTGGAATGTTCACTATTATGAGCTTTTACTATTTACAATATATAATTCATATATATTGGTCATTTGCACAATAGCACTTTATTTAATTGGATTTGTGTTTGTTATGGTTTATAAAGAGACGTTTGAAAATATTCAAAAATATTTGTTTGAATATACTTTAGCGCTGCTTATATTTTGTTTTATATTACCATGCAGAACTGCACCAGATTCGAAGTGTCTGCCCCCCTAATCTTTGTGCAGGGCACCGAACGCATGGATTCCAATGTTTTTTTTTTTTTTTTTGAAGCACGTGATTAGAGCTGATAGGCCGGGACTGAGATAAGCGATCGGGACAACTTCCCACAGAGGTGATGGAGCAATATCCATTCCCAGAATTCCTCTGTGATGAATGAAGCCGGAAGTGACAATGACTTTATCACTGTCAGTTTCAGAGCCGTCATTTCCTGGCTGTTACCACCAGGGAAGCAGCTAACCAAACACAATCTGTGTTTGGTTAGTTGCTTTGGAGAGCAGAGAGTAAAGAGTACCTGCCACCTGTCCAAAGCTATAGAAAAAAGAGGGTGTCAAGTCAAAAGACCAGTGTATTGAATAACATCAGTATTCAATACATTTGCAATATAGGGATACTGATTCACCCTGTGTGGGTGGCAACTTTTCCTTTTGTCCTGAACTCGGTAAGTTAATGGAAAAAACAAAGGAGGGGTACAGACCCATAAAGTTCAGATACAGACAAGGGATAGGGCAGACAGCGGACATCACCTAGAAGTGAAAATTCCTTTAGTGCTTAAACATAGGGCAGACAGCGGACATCACCTAGAAGTGAAAATTCCTTTAGTGCTTAAACTTGACATTCAGAATTACATAAAGATAATAGGCAGAAGATATACAATTATAACATTTTAAGAACAAAATTACCACAGGTGTGCACACCCACAAGACAGCAATTCACACAATTTATCCATTTATATTGCCATATTATAGTGTCATGACAGTCGGGACAACCTGTCCAAAGCTGTCACAAAGAGGGCTTTTAAGCCCCTTTGTGATAGCAATAATGTTAAAGTGGTTGTACAGGTAGACGTTTTTATTACATTAATGCATTTTCTGCATTAGGGTGAAAAACCTTCTGTGCATAAGATTCCCCCAACTCCCCTAAATACTTACCTGAGCCCAATCTCAATCCAGCGATGTGCCTGAGAGCAACGGCTCTCTCCACGCTCTCTCCTTACTAGACATAAAATTGTAGCTCCAGCCCTGGTCTTAGTATTGTTTTATTCAGATGGTGATCAGCTGTTTTGTAAAAGCGATCCAGGCACAACCCCCCCCCTCGACACCCATGGACTTTCCTGGACTCTCCCATTTCTCTGAGGAGCCCGGGACTGAGATAAGTGGTCAGGACAACTTCCCACAGAGAAGATGGAGGAACATCCATTCCCAGAACTCCTCTGTGATGAATGAAGTGATGAAGATTTTGACACTTCCAGTTTCAGAGCCGTCATCACCTGACTGTTACACAGAGCAGGGAAGTAGAACTAGTTACAAAAAAATTAGATTTACAATCACTTTTAAAGGGAAAACGTGTAAAAATATAATTTACATAAAACAAAAATAATAAAGAAAAAAAATGTATTCACCCTTGTCCAACTGTGCATACACAAAAATGCAATAGAATAAAATATGTCTGTTCTGAAATCTAACTAGATATACACATAAATACAGAATGTATAACCCATGTAGTGAAAAAGGGGGGTGACCACATGACTACCAAAAAATGTGAATCAACTCTCTCCACACTGCTATACACTGCTTAATCATTTCTAGCAAACTTTGCACAAAGACAGGGATTTTTGGTTCACATGCATTGTAATGCATGCTTAAGCTGGCCAACTGCGTCAAAGTAATCCCTTTCTGGCCAGACCTGACTGCACCTATACTACCCTATACTACACTACACTACACAACACTAACTAATCTATCCTACTCTACACTACACTCTACACTATGTTGTACTTACCTGCACTACACAACAGCACTTTCTACATTCTACATTACATTAGGTGTTCCTAGAGGTCCCAAGCACTGTTTTTATTTAAAAAAATTAAAGTTCACTTCTCCAAGTGGGGTTTACAGTCTCCAACTGTCCCGGACAGTCTCCAACTGTCCCGGATTTTGAGGGACTGTTGCTGATTCGGAACAAAGTCCCTCTGACCCTCATTAGACTGTGCACTCTGCAAACACAGTTGCTCCAGAGCTTAGAATATGAGGTGAAGCTTCACTTTACAAAAAATGCCCAATCACGTGCAAGAAAAATGTAAAAAGAAATTGCATTTTTGCTTAGACATGGTTGGGTGATGGGAGTCAGCAGAGATTCCCCTCATTTACTAAGCTCTGGAGCAGCTGCACTTGCAAAGTGCACAGTCTATTTGCTTTTAGTAAATCAACCCCCATGCGTTTAATAAATAGCTGTACAAATATCATGTGGCATAAAAAAATTGCAGGAGGCACCATGGTATTCTCCAGGGCTTCTGCATTCATAAAATACCGTATTTATCGGCGTATAACACGCACTTTTTTCCCCTTAAAATCAGGGGAAAGTCGCAGGTGCGTGTTATACGCCGATCCCCTGCGATCCCGACCTGTCATATTTTCAAAATCGCCGATCGCGATTTGAAAATGGCGCCGCCGGCGCCGAAATACACAGAGCCGGTCCTCGGCTCTTTCCGGCGGCTGTCGTTCATTTTCGGCTCCACTCGTAGTCCCGAGCGGAGCTATCCGAACCTACTGTGTATGCACTGTGTATTTCGGCGCCGGCGGCGCCATTTTCAAATCGCGATCGGCGATTTTGAAGCCCAGAATGGCTGGGATCACTGGGGGAAGGCTGCACTGGGGAAAGCTGCACTGGGGAAGACTGGACTGGGGAAGGCTGCACTGGGTAAAGCTGCACTGGGGAAGACTGCACTGGGGAAGGCTGCACTGGGTAAAGCTGCACTGGGGAAGTCTGCACTGGGTAAAGCTGCACTGGGGAAGTCTGCACTGACAAGGCTGCACTGGGGAAGTCTGCACTGGGGAAGGCTGCACTGACATGGCTGCACTGGGGAAGGCTGCATTGACAAGGCTGCACTGGGGAAGTCTGCACTGACAAGGCTGCACTGACATGGCTGCACTGACAAGGCTGCACTGACAAGGCTGCACTGACAAGGCTGCAATGATGGGCGTTTAAATGTAAGTTTTTTTTCCCTTCAACTTCCCTCCTAAAAGTTTTTTTTTCCTTAAAATTCCCTCCTAAATTGGGGTGCGTGTTATACGCCGGTGCGTGTTATACGCCGATAAATACGGTATGTCATGTTTTGGGGTTCTAACTATTTTCTATCTAAAAATGCCGATTTCAACATGTGTGTGAAAAATGTAAAAAAATTGCCCTGGACAGCAAGTGGGTAAAAAAATAGTAATCTGAAAAAAATGTCCCTCGTTGTACCTCCATTCTCAGTCACATCATCCAGTGAAGCAGATAGATGTCCAGCAATGCAGGGGTGATGAAGTTTGGGGAATCTTTAGATCTTATTGCCCAATTCCTGCAATAGCAATGGATAGATTAATAGAAATACAGAAAATAGCTGTATATATATTTTTTGCTTTTTTGTTTTTTTTTATAAATGTTTGAATGGGCTCCAGTCTCATCTTCCAGGGATCCAGAAGATCAGCTCTAGATGTTGTTGCCCAATCAATGCCTGCAATAAAAAATAATAAATTAATAGGAACATGGAAAACATAGAAGAGAGAGAGAAATTTTTTTTTTTTTTGTTTTTTTTTTTGTTTTGTTTTTCTGGGGGGGTTGGGGGTTAGGGTTTGAATAAGTGTCAATCTTTTGGTCCAGTCCAGGGGTGCAGATGATCAGGGAAGCTGTAGATCTTGTCGTCCAATCTGCACCTGCAATAAAATTGATACATTAATATTGTCTGAACGGGTAATGCTGAAAACATATGATATGACATTTTTTCTCAGCATAGGTTTACTCATAATTTTTTAATTTTGGTGGCAATCTTGGGACAATAGTCCTCGGGCAGCACAGAGTGTCCAACAGTTATGTTCTCTATAATATAAAATACATTCTGCTTCCTATAATTGCTCCTCTGTAATTGGTGTCATAGGTGTGCAGACCAGGGAACTCCATTGCAGAGGTCCCCACCACACCCGTAGATATATGGCCATGAGGATCAGCAGAGAGTGGAAGCATCGAGATACATTTCTGTGTTTTGTTTTCACAATTGTTTGTGACTTGTGGTTCTGTTCACACCGTATTTATTCCAGTAACGTTAGTGCCATGCATGTTAAGTGTGCTGATGCCATTCATTCTTTCTGAATGGCACCCCAACACATCTTCTGACGGAGATGTATTGTAGCACAACAACACACTGGCATGCATTTTGGTGTTTTGTGAATAATAGTGCATGCATGGACCAATTTTTGGCAGCACACCACACATTATCATGTTGTGCTTTTGGCACATTACTGTGCTGTCCCGTATTGTGCTTCTACACATGTTCATATGAAGGTGCATTACTCCCTAACAAGGAGATCTTTGTACCCAAGCAGTCTTATAAGCGCACTTTTTTTGGAAAAAATTCACTTTTTTGAATAAAAAAATAAGACAACAGTAAAGTTAGCCCAATTTTTTTTTATATTGTGAAATATAATGTTACGCCAAGTAAATTGATACCCAACATGTCACACTTCAAAATTGCGTCCGCTCGTGGAATAGCGTCAAACTTTTACACTTAAAAATCTCCATAGGCGATGTTTAAAAAATTCTACAGGTTGCATGTTTTGCGCTACAGAGGAGGTCTAGGGCTAGAATTATTGCTCTAAAGGTCGCGGCGATACCTCACATGTGTAGTTTGACCACCGTTTTCATATGCGGGCGCTACTCACGTATGCGTTCGCTTCTGCGCGCAAGCTCGTCGGAACAGGGCGCTTTAAAAAATTTTTTTTTTTTTTTTTATTATTTATTTTACTTTATTTTATTTATTTTTGCACTGTTTGAAATAAAAAAAATAGGATCACTTTTATTCCTATTACAAGGAATGTAAACATCCCTTGTAATAGAAAAAAGCATGGCAGGTCCTCTTAAATATGAAATCTGGGGTCAAAAAGTCCTCAGATCTCATATTTAGTGCCAGTTCACACAGGGGCGACTTGTCAAGTCGCCTCCCGTTCTGTACAATGGAACGGTTCTAATAGGAGCGACGCAGGTCGCTCCGACTTAGAAAAAGGTTCCTGTACTACTTTGGGGGCGACTTGAGGAGACTTGCATAGACTTCTATACAGAAGTCATTTTGCAAGTCGCCGTGGAAGTCGTGTGCAGGTCGATGAGGCGACCTGCAAGTGGTGCCGCCCCTGTGTGAACCGGGGCTTAGACTAAAATGCAAAAAAAAAAAAAAAGGCGTTTAAAAAAATGACACAAAAAAAATTGTGCCTTTAAGAGAAGTGGGCGTAGCCGAGATAATGACGTCGCTCCGGCCGTCCTATGGTATAGAGACGGGTGGGCGCCATCTTGGCCTCACTCGTCTCTATACCCAGGCACAGAAAGGACCCGATCGCCTCCGCTGCTACCAACGGCTCCGGTAAGCGGCGGAGGGCGCGGGAGAGCGGCGGGAGGGGGGGTGGCACCTCTCCCGCCGCCGATAACGGTGATCTCGCGGCGAACCCGCCACAGAGACCACCATTATCGTGTACAGAAACGCCGGCCACAAAGATAGATACCTCGGTTGTGGCAGCAGCTGCTGCCATTACCGAGATATCCATCTTTAAATTGATGACGTATATATACAGTGGCCAGTCGTTAAGTGGTTAAGCTATAAACCGTTTTTATCATTCTAACAATTTTTATTCCTATATTATTTAGAAAAATGGGGACAACACCGGTACAGCTGCACTATTTAATGTTGCAAATTATTGGATTGTTTTAATTTTTGGTTGTTTTTTGTATCAAACTAGTATACCTTGTAAAGATCATGTGCATTTGGTCCTATTGTTATCCATCTGCTGCTTGCTGTGTTGGTGGGGAAGGTAGGGGCACGCTTCCCTTGTTCTATATGGGTCTCCTATTTTGTACTATAGAGCTGGCATGTGGAGACTCTGGGTGAGGGTTAAAGTGGTAGTATACTCAGTTTTTTTACTTGTACCTACAAGAAAGCCTACCAGGCTTACCTGTAGGTACAGTGAATATCTCCTAAACTTGCATGGGTTAGAAGATATTCACACTGCATGCAGGCGGTGACGTCACTGGCGCATGTGTTATGAAGGTTTGGCATACCACACCAAGGGCTCCTGCGTGCATGCCCGGGAGTGACATCATTGTGGTTGCAGCCACTCATGTAGCCGGAGACCGCAAACCCAGAAGGAAGACCAGGGGAAGATGGAACCCCTGTCAGCTGGAGGGCTTTGTTTTAAGGTAAGTCTTGCATAATGTACTAGTATGCAATGCCTCTCTGATGGTATGGGCATGATGGATAAGTATCGGCCTGTATTTCTCACCATTGAGGACACCATTGATCCTGACCAAATCTCCAACTCCATTTGCAGAAATCCAGCCCCAAACTTGCAAGGAACCTCATCAGTCCAAAACACCTTCTACCATTTATCTGCACCCCAGTTCCTATGTTTTCATGCTTGGTTGAGTTGTTTAGCCTTATTTCCACAACCTATGCCTAAAAACATGGGAACTGGGGTGCAGAAAAATGGAAGCAGGTGCTCTGGACTCATAAGTCAAAATGTGAAATATTTGGCTGTAGCAGGAGGCAGTTTGTCCACGAAGGGCTGGAGAGCGGTACAATAATGAGTGTCTGCAGGGAAGAGGGAAGTGGAGGTTCCTTGCAGGTTTGGGGCTGCATTTCTTCAAATGGAGTTGGAGATTTGGTCAGGACTCCTGACTGCTGAGAAATACAGGCAGATACTTATCCATCATGCCATACCATCAGGGAGGCGTGTGATTGGCCCCAAATGTATTCTGCAGCAGGACAACCACCCCAAACATAAAGCCAATGTCATTAAGAACTATCTCCAGTGTAAAGAAGAGCAAGGAGTCCTGAACGTGATGGTTTGGCCCCCACAGAGCCCTGATCTCAACACCATGGAGTCTGTCTGGGATTACATGAAGAGACAGAAAGATTTGAGGCAGACTACATCCGCAGAAGATCTGTGGTTAGTTCTCCAAGATGTTCGGAACAACCTAACTGCCGAGGTCCTTCAAAAACTGTGTGTAAGAAGAAGAATTGATGATGTTTTGAAATCAAAGGGTGGTCACACCAAATATTGATTTGATTTGGATTTCTCTTTTATTCATTTATTTTTTATTTTGTTAATTTTGTTAATTGTGCATAGAAATACAATATTTAATGGAACTATGAAAAACAAAAATCTTCTGAAAAGTGAAATGGCACTCTGAAGAGTGAGCTCAATAGTGAAAAAAAAAAACTAATATCCCTCTGAAGGGTGAATCTAACACTCAGTGACAACTATAAATACAAGATCAGTATTCAATAACACAAAAAGTTCCTCTGAAAAGTGAACACCATGCAAAGCAAAAGTCCTCTGAAGGGTGAGTTTAAAACTGCATAAGCAGGATATCTTGATAATTCCACTCTCAGCGTGGATCCTCCACACACACACAACTCTCTGAGACTTCCCAGAGCATATCCCACCTCCACATGGGAAGTCACTGAGAGCTTTTGTGTCAAGGAAGATGCTCCTAAGCACCGGGGTACATGGGGGGGATCTCGGGGGACACAAAAGCTGTCAGTGACTTCCCATGTGGAGGTGGGATATGCTCTGGGAAGCCTCAGTGAGTTCTGTGTGTGTGGAGGAAACACGCTGAGAGTGGAATTATCAAGATATCATGCTTATGTAGTTTTAACCACTTCCCTACCCGGCCATAGACAAATGGCGTCCACAGATGGGATCTCCCATCCTGGGTGGACGTCATATGACAGCCTGGGCTTCCCGGCCGACTAGGGGGCACGCTCGCACTGCGTTGCTCGGGACCCGGTGCGTGTGCTCGGCGGCCGTGATGTCCGCCGGGCACCCGCGATTGCCCGTTAACCAGGCCGGACCGTGGATCTGTATGTGTAAACCTGTCAGTTGAGAGGAGACCGATCTGTGTTCCCAGTACAGCGGAGCACTGGTCGGTCTCCTCCCCTTGTACGTCCCCGCCCCCTACAGTTAGAATCACTCCCTTAGGAAACATAGTTAACCCCTTGTGTCCCCCTAGTGGTTAACCCCTTCACTGCCTGTCACATTTATACAGTAATCAATGTAATTTTATAGCATTGATCGCTGTAAAAAATTAGAATGGTCCCAAAAATGTGTCAAAAGTGTCCGATGTATCCGCCATAATGTCGCAGTCACGAAAAAAAATCGTGACAGCTGCTATTACTAGTAAAATAAATAAATAAATATTTTTTTTTTTTAAATGCCATAAATCTATCCCGTATTTTATAGACGCTATAATTTTTGCGCAAACCAATCAATATACGCTTATTGCGATTTTTTTACCAAAAATATGTAGAAGAATACGTATCGGCCGAAACTGAGGAAAAAATTTGTTTGTTTTTTTTTTAAAATTGGGATATTTATTATAGCAAAAAGTAAAAAATATTGTGTTTTTTTCAAAATTGTCGCTCTTCTTTTGTTTATAGCGAAAAAAATAAAAACCGCAGAGGTGATCAAATACCACCAAAAGAAAGCTCTATTTGTGGGGAAAAAAAGGCCTCAATTTTGTTTGGGTACAATGTCGCACGACCGCGCAATTGTCGTTTAAAATGCGACAGCGATGAGAACTAAAAATTGGTCTGGGAAGGAAGGGTGTGAAAATGCCCGGTATTGAACCGGTTAAACTCACCCTTCAGAGGACTTTTGCTTTGCATGGTGTTCACTTTTCAGAGGAACTTTTTTGTTATTGAATACTGAATCTTATATTTATAGTGGTCACTGAGCTGGCTGTTCAGAGTGTTGGATTCACCCTTCAGAGCCATATTAGTTATTTCAGAGTGTCCTTTGTCACCTGTCAGAGGTTTTATGTTTTTCATATTTCCATTGAATATTGTATTTGTAATCACAATGCTGTAATGGTAAATGGTTGTGCAGAGGAGCCCCCCATTCCGGAGACCCTTTCTATTATATGTAATTGTTCTGTGTCTGAACCTTAAATCTTCTATAATGGGGTGGCTCTCCATGATGCACATTAATGAAATGTCATATTTTCAGGGGCAGTAGAGTGGAGAACATTCTAAGTCTACAATCGCAATCGGATGGTTTTGATATCAGTGGCTGTGTATCTTTAACATATAAAAGTCCTTTACAAATGGAACTTTTCTTATAATGTCTATGTGTATGAAATGCCTAAATCATTTCATCTCATTATTTGAGTGCGTTCTGGAATTGTATGGTGGACACGGTCATTTCTGTACATCAGTTAAGCCGGCCACACATGGATAGAAATTCAGCTGGTTCACCAGGGACCAGCCAAGATTTGATCCATGCATGGGCACGCTGATTGTACCCAAGTTGATCCATTGATTCAACTGGGTACAACCAGCCTGTCAGATTTTTGACATTTAATTGCTGCCAGCAGGTAGAGCCACTAGCAGTAATCATTGTGTTCTGCCCATCTGGAAGGCGCATCCCGCAGGCAAAACACAATCACTGCAGGAGGCATTCCCCCATCAACACTGACTGTGTTAATGGGGGAAACAAGCTATTTTCTTTTTTTCAGTCCCAGGTGGAAGAAAAGAAAATCAAACAATCTATGGGCTGATGAAGGCAGGGAATACATTAACCAATTTTTTTCTTTCAACCACGGGCTGAATAAAAGAAAATGATTATTTCCAGCAAATCAAACCAGGTCATAGTCTATGGGGTTGATTTTTTAAAGGTAAATAGGCTGTGCTTTCTGCAAGTGTAGTTGCTCCAGAGCTTAGTAAATGAGCAGAAGCTCTGATGACTTCCATCATCCAATCATGTGCAAGCAAAAATGTTGTTTTTTTTTAATTTTCCTTGCATGTGATTGGGTATTCTTTGCAAAGTAAAGCTTTACCTTATTTACTAAGCTCTGGAGCAACTGCCTATTTGCCTTTAGTAAATCAGCCCCTATGTGTCTGTCCTGCATAGCAAGAGGTGGCTTGGTTAAGCTTTTGCCCATCTGATGGGCTTCACTATGGAAGTATCTTTTCGTTAATATTTTCGAGTCACTCATTGGGACGTGTTGTCCTTTAATGGCCGTTCTTTTGGATTATCAGCTGTTCATACTAGATCTTTATAACATTATAACTTATGGTCCTGCATATCTGGTAAGAGTCGTATTTAGGAGGGTGTTGCCGATGACGGATCCCTTTACCAGTTTACATTGCACAGTGAACTTTCTGGATGGATTGATCTATTTCACCTATCAACTATTCACTGTTTATGGGCGTTCTAATTTTGTCTTGCTGATGTATGCTGATTATCAGTTGTTTACATACAAAGTATGTACACATTTGCACGCTTGCACTTTATTTTAATTTGATGTTATTAGTTTCTTAACAATGTATAGGATATTCTGCAAGGAGGCACTTTATTTGCACATTTATAATCTATATTGTTTTTTTGCATGATCACATTTATTTAGAGCGCTGCTTATATGTTTTTTTATATACTAAAAGAAAATTGCTCGAATTTCCAATTTATACATTTAGTGTTGATGGGGGAATAACTCCCGTGGGGCTATTATATTCTGACAGCAGGAGGTTTTCTAGCTGTCAGAATACAATGATCACTGCTGGCAGCTATAGCTTCCGGCGGTGATCGCATGACAAAAAATCTGACAGGCTAGTTGTACTGAAGGGGATGGATGGATCAACTTCAGTTCAACCAGCCTGCCCATACATGGATAAAAATGTGTCCAGTTCCTGCTGAACCAGCTGAATTTCCATATGGCCAGATTAAACTGTGTTATCAGTGGAAATACAAGAAATTGTCAGACAGCACACATAATGTTTGTTAGAAAATGTATTGAAATAGAAAATGAAGACTTACTGATCAATCTGTCGGTGCTGGACCCCATGGTGACTACTCTCAGAGTTGTTCAAGCATATAAAGTTGAATATTTGGCACCCTTCTGACAAAGGTGATATGATATTGAGGCTGTTGGAAAAATAAATGACATTTAATAAAGGGTTTTCTAAAGAAAAATACAGATCCAAAACATTGAGGAATGAGGAATGTACTTACCCATTGAGTCAGAGGGACACAAGCCCGGCAGTTGGGGCACTGGGGCCAACGCGCTTCATTCACAACATTACACAGCCACTCCGAGATGCAGGGGAAGTGGAAGCTGTGGGTGCAGGAGAGCCGGTAAGCTCCTTCTCCCACTTTCAGATCCTCCAAACAGATGGTGCAGATGTCAGGACGTGCCGGAGAATGGCTTCTATCCCTCTGTCTGGCCTCAGGGATATGACGTCTCCTGGATCTCGCCGGCAGCTGGTCCGGTGCACGTCCCACCAGAGAGAATCGAGACCTGGTTCTCGAGGCAATTGGACCTGCAATAACAAGGATACATTCAGATAAATATATTAATTTCAATGCAATCCATATTTGCATAGTTACATTGGCTCAGCATACTTCAGTGATCCTCTCTATCTTCCAGATCCTATGCTGAGGGGCTGCCCTGCTGCATAGTAACCACAGGGGTCGCCTGCTCTGTATAGGCATCATTCAGAGAATGCCTTGCATTTTTCTTAGTGAATGCAAAGCATTCTACGATTGGACGAGATGGAGATTGCAACATCTCTGCTCCCCCTCTTCACCTCATCCAATCAGAGAACACTTTGCATGAACTGAGAAAACACAAAGAATGGTGTGGCACCCAGAAGATGAGGGTCTCTGTAGTAGCGACAGATCTCAAAATTCAAAACAGGCCTTGTCCTTAAAGAGGGTCTAATGTGTATTTTGCGGGGGGAAACCAACGAAAAAAAGTGTAGGGTTCCCCAAAAAAACAAATCAGACCCCTGTCCTTGATGGGGGTCTGGTATGGATATTGAGGGTGACCCCTGTGAAAGAAAAATGCATGGGGTCTGGTGTAGATTTTAAGGGGGACTCTATGCCAAAAATAAAAAAAGAATGGGTTCACCCCAAAATCCAAACCAGATCCTTACCTGAGCATGGAGCCTGGTAGGCAATGAAAAGGGGGGTAAGAGAGGGCACCCCCCTCCTGAACCATACCAGGCCACATGCCCTCAACATGGGGTGTACTCTGCTAGGGGCTCCCTGGCAAGATATCTTGTCCCCATGTTGATGCAGACAATGTTCTTCTTCCCCCCATCCTTGGTGCGGTGCATGTGGGGATCTGCAGGGGGGGTAAATAGTCAGAATCTGGAAGCCCCTTTGAAAAAAGGGGTCCCCCACATATATGGCCTCCCCGTGCCTAATGAGTATGGGGTACATAGTACTTCTTGTTACCCATTCACCAAAAAATGTGAAGTATAAATAAAAACAAGCACACCCTTAAAATAAAAAAAACACTTAATAAAGCACTTTAAAAAAAAAAATATTTCAAATGAATGCCAACCAGTGATGAAAAATCCCCAACACACTACAAAAAATTATATCAAAACCACAAAATCTCTGCGCTTAGGACAGAGAACAAAGGAGAGAGAAGAGGAAGAAAAAGAAAGAGAAGGAGGGGGAATGTGGGGATGAAAGAAACAAGGGAGTGTAGAACCCTCTGGGAGAGAAAGGATAAGGGAAAAGAGGGCAGTGAGGAGAGATATCAGGAAAAAAGAGGAATGGCTAAGGAGAAGGTGTGCTGCCTCCCCTAGTTAAGCCCTCAAAAAGGGCTAATGAATGTAACAGAATGTAAATGGGGGTATGGCGCTCCCTTATGGGGGGTATATGAGTGATTACAGTAAATACTGATAAAGATATTATAATGAATAGTATAATGAATAGTATATACCATACGCAAAGGGTAAATAAGTGCAATAACTATGGATGCTCATAAATTGATTAATACCACAAAAAATTGAAAAAAATTGAAAAAAGTGAAACCAAAAAATGATGAAAACATCCCATTCACATGTAATGGGCAAGTGTGAGATATTAGTCAGTTGCAGGTGCTGACCAATTGGTGCTACTAACATATATAATACTGTGCAACTCTATAATTAGTCCAACGTGTCCCAAAAGTAAATACCAAATGCAATCCAATAGGAAAAATAAAGGAAAAAATAAAAAATGAGATAAAAAATCCAAATGAAGTAAAAAATACAAAAAGTCTAATCAAAAGTGATATATTCCAAAATATATATAACATAACAAAGTTCCAACTGCTTTAGTGACTGTAGTGCCCACAGAGGAGAATATCCGTGACTTCTGTGCTCCCCCTTTTGGTTCCCCACTCACCGGCTCCCAATACCCCTGCAGGGGTGACAGACACTAAAGATTCCAATGCCGTCCTCTTGGTTGGTGTCCCGTGGTTGCTGAAATATGGTATCCTCTGTCCCAGGATTCCCAGGTCAATCCTCCATATCACCTTACACCACGTCCAAGAAGGGGAATCCCCAGAGAAATCCTCATAAGAAAAGATGTCACCTCATAGTGTAGTATAATTAAAAGCTTTATCAAAATAATAATCCCCGATTGGGAACAAGAATAAAAACCGCAAAACACTACACTATGGGTGAAGCCGAAACCAGGAAGAGCTTTCCCGCAGCGTGCGGTCCAGCTGCGTTCCAAGCTCCCTCGCTCCATACCCGGAAATGACGTAAGTGCGTAGCCCTGCCTTACGCGTTTCGTCATCGACGTTATCAAAGGCGGCGCCATCTTACTACACCTCACAGGTTATATGGTAAGCGGACATGCTGGGTCCTCCCTTCTCCCATCGCTATAGGAACTGTGATTGGCTATTCAATCATAGAGCCCCCCCTCCAGGTGCAACACCATTGGAAGGAACACAATCCAGATCTTTTTGTCCGCAGGCAAACATTATCACGGACCCGTGCATCTCCGCTAACCCTTTCACAGATTGGCAGACATATTTCACACAGAGTGATATTAAAATCATACATCTATTGATATGTAATACAGGTTAAATTATCCAGGTAAGTATATCACATAGGCAGAATCCTCAGTGGTGAATTAAGATACTACATGTTCACCATCTTGCAAACCCAGTAACTATCTTGTAAAAGTAAAATAAAATTAAAATTAAAATTAAATGTATTTATTTTACTTTTACAAGATAGTTACTGGGTTTGCAAGAGGGTGAATATGTAGTATCTTAATTCACCACTGAGGATTCTGCCTATGTGATATACTTACCTGGATAATTTAACCTGTATTACATATAAATAGATGTATGATGTTAATATCACTCTGTGTGAAATATGTCTGCCAATCTGTGAAAGGGTTAGCGGAGATGCACGGGTCCGTGATC
The DNA here is from genome assembly GCA_037952925.1 of Lithobates clamitans. Lineage (NCBI taxonomy): Eukaryota > Metazoa > Chordata > Amphibia > Anura > Ranidae > Lithobates > Lithobates clamitans. The sequence continues at coordinate 3,117,437 of JBBGZY010001371.1, forward strand.
ATTTTTGCCTACGGACAAAAAGATCTGGATTGTGTTCCTTCCAATGGGGTTGCACCTGGAGGGGGGGCTCTATGATTGAATAGCCAATCACAGTTCCTATAGCGATGGGAGAAGGGAGGACCCAGCATGTCCGCTTACCATATAACCTGTGAGGCGTAGTAAGATGGCGCCGCCTTTGATAACGTCGATGATGAAACACGTAAGGCGGGGCTACGCACTTACGTCATTTCCGGGTACGGAGCGAGGGAGCTTGGAACGCAGCTGGACCGCACGCTGCGGGAAAGCTCTTCCTGGTTTCGGCTTCACCCATAGTGTAGTGTTTTGCGGTTTTTATTCTTGTTCCCAATCGGGGATTATTATTTTAATAAAGCTTTTAATTATACTACACTATGAGGTGACATCTTTTCTTATGAGGATTTCTCTGGGGATTCCCCTTCTTGGACGTGGTGTAAGGTGATATGGAGGATTGAACTGGGAATCCTGGGACAGAGGATACCATATTTCAGCAACCACGGGACACCAACCAAGAGGACGGCATTGGAATTTTTAGTGTCTGTCACCCCTGCAGGGGTATTGGGAGTCGGTGAGTGGGGAGCCAAAAGGGGGAGCACAGAAGTCACGGATATTCTCCTCTGTGGGCACTACAGTCACTAAAGCAGTTGGAACTTTGTTATGTTATATATATTTTGGAATATATCACTTTTGATTAGACGTTTTGTATTTTTTACTTCATTTGGATTTTTTATCTCATTTTTTTATTTTTTCCTTTATTTTTCCTATTGGATTGCATTTGGTATTTACTTTTGGGACACGTTGGACTAATTATAGAGTTGCACAGTATTATATATGTTAGTAGCACCAATTGGTCAGCACCTGCAACTGACTAATATCTCACACTTGCCCATTACATGTGAATGGGATGTTTTCATCATTTTTTGGTTTCACTTTTTTCAATTTTTTTCATTTTTTTCAATTTTTTGTGGTATTAATCAATTTATGAGCATCCATAGTTATTGCACTTATTTACCCTTTGCGTATGGTATATACTATTCATTATACTATTCATTATAATATCTTTATCAGTATTTACTGTAATCACTCATATACCCCCCATAAGGGAGCGCCATACCCCCATTTACATTCTGTTACACTACAAAAAATTACACACATATCATAGAGCAAGTCTGGGCAAGCATATGGATTTGAAGGACTTTGACAAGGGACGAATTTTAATGGCTCCTGGGTCAGAGTGACTCCAGAACTGCAGATCATGTAGGATGTTCCCGGTCTGCAGTGGTCAGGACCGGCCAAAAATCATCCAAGAAAGGAAAACCGGTGAACTGGCAACAGGGTGATGCATAGCTCCCAACTGTCCCTGATTTTGAGGGACTGTCCCTGATTTGGAGCAATGTCCCTCTGTCCCTCTTTCCTCCTCATTTGTCCCTTATTTTGGTCTGATCTATATAGATGTATATAAAATGCACTTGTGTTTCCCCAGTGCTAAACCTTTCATCCAAATTCTAAATTGCTGCATTTGTCAATTTTAAAAGCCAATATAAATGAATAGTAGTGGTAAAAAAAAGTCCTTATGGATTTAAATAACATTTTTTTTTGTTAATTCTTCTTTAAGGGTGTGTGCCAGGGGGCGTGTCCTATGCCTACATACGTTTGCAAGTAGGTGTCCCTCATTCCCATCTCAAAATGTTGGGAGGTATGGTGATGGACGGCAAAGGCTCATTGATGCATGTGGGGTGCAAACGCTGGACAGTGTTATCTGATCCAAAAGAAAAGGTACTGTAGCTCAAATTGTTGTAAACCTTAAAGAGGTTGTAAAGGTTTGTTTTTTCATTAAAATATTAAACTGGTATACTTCTATGTTGTGTCAGAACACACAATGCATCGCATATAGAGCTGTGTAGCTGCAGACTGGCAAGGTGCCCATACTGACCTGTGTCCACAGCTAAAAGTGTCTACAATGGGCATGTGAGCATCAGAACTGGATATCTACACAGTATACAGGTAGGTATATATGAGTAGGCTGTATGTATGTATGTATGTATGTATGTGTATATATATATACAAAAGTGAGTACACCCCTCACATTTTTGAAAATATTTTATTCTATCTTTTCATGTGACAACACTGAAGAAATGACACTTTTGCTACAATGTAAAGTAGTGAGTATACAGCTTGTATTACAGTGTAAATTTTGGCTTTTTCACTTAGGGGTGTACTCACTTTTGTTGCCAGTAGTTTAAACATTAATGGCTGTGTGTTGAGTTATTTTGAGGTGACAGCAAATGTACACTGTTATACAAGCTGTACACTCACTACTTTATATTGTAGCAAAAGTGTCATTTCTTCAGTGTTGTCACATGAAAATATAGAAGAAAATATTTTTAAAAATGTGAGGGGTATACTCACTTTTGTGAGATACTGTATATACACACACAGTATACAGGTGGGTATACATAAGTAGGCTACATATACACATTATAGATGTAGGTATATACGAGTAGGCTGTGTATTCAGAGCATACAGGTTTTAAATGAAAAGGCTCTATATACACACAGGATACAGGTAGGTATACAGGAGTAGGTTATATATATATATATATATATATACAGTATACAGGAAGGTAGACATGTGGGTGCTCTATACACACAGTATACAGGTAGGTATGCAGAAGCAGGGGTTATATATACAGTAAGGTAGATGTGGGGGCTCTATACACGCAGTATACAGGTAGGTATACAGAAGCAGGGATTATATATACAGTAAGGTAGATGTGGGGGCTCTATACACACAGTATACAGGTAGGTATGTATGTTTTGGGGGGCTCTATACACACACACAGGGTTATGTAGTACACATAGGGATGAAGTATATACACCGTTGCTATGGTTACCAGTGACACTCAGCCCTTTCTCAGACATGGAAGGGCTCAGTCACCACACAATATGAAAGCCAAGCCTGCCTGCGGACAGAAGTGATCCGGGTCCCCTCCATACACAGTACTACACACACAGAACACAGATACATGTACTGATTGGATCAACATTCAGCCCAACTCCATTCATAACCCATTTCCTGGTTCCCCTACAGCTCTCAGGACCCCACAAAGGATCCCCAGTCTGTCCTTCTCACTGCCTGATACCAGAGCAACTGTCACAGTTCCTTTATAGTATGAAATTATCAAACCCAGTGTTTATTAAATACTATAATAAAGCTTTATTTGTTTAATAACAATGGAATAAGCTCAATTTAATTTGGGTACTGTGTTGTTTAAGCCAGTATATTTCAGGCAAAGGATTGGGGCAGCTAGTGTGAGAAGGCCAGCGCTGTGATTGGTTGGCAGTTGATCTCTGCACAGGTGCAGATGTTTGGGGCTCCTCTAGGGGTCCTGACAGGCAAACGGTGAAGAGGATCTCAACTGCGATGCATCTCTGAAGCCAGACTCCAGCGATTACCGCCATAAGCGATTATTAGTATATATTTTTCTCTTTATTGTTATTTCTATAGTGTTGTATAGTATTAGTATTAACTATTTTTAGTTAAACTCTTCATTCACCTGCGATACCATCTAGTACCATCAAGATGCTGCGCCGTCCACGCCGCAACAACCGTGAAATACCACCACGTAACCTAACAGGTATGACAGTTGTACCATATTAACCCCTTCATGACCACATAACACATACATGAGGCATCCAGGAAGTGGGCTTTAAACTTGGGTGCTCCATATATGTGTTCTTACAATACATACTATTGTTTCTTGGCTCTATTATGGGCACAAAAAACAAATCACACACACATATGTGGTATCACTGCGATCGTCAGGAACAGGGGAATTGATTGTGTGGGTTTTTTTGGTGGTGATACATTGTAATGTTATAAAATATACAGCTAAATTTAACTACTTCCTGCCTGTAGGACATCCATGGAAGTCCTCGGGTTGAAGTAGTCATACCGGGATGAGCTACAGGCATCATTCCAGTATGGGTTTTTCAGCCGGCGATTCTGTTTGTGGCAGAAATGATTTGAGTGGTTAAATAGCCACTCAATCACTTCTGTGGATGGCAAAAGGGGGTCCCCCCTCCCTCCGCCGCCATTCCTGGGCTCTAAGTGTAAAAAGAAAAAGTTTGTATAAGTAATAATTTAAAAAAAAAAAGAAGCACCCCCATCTCACCGTGTTTACGTGCAAATGTGAATGCATACGTTAGTCCCGCACGCACATGTGAGGTATTGTTCTGAACATTAGAGTAAGAGCAATAATTCTAGCACCAGACCTCCTGTATAACTCTAAATTGGTAACCTGTAAAGCCATTGAAAGCATCGCCTATGGAGAATTTTAAGAACCGTAGTTTGCCGCCATTCCACAGGCAGATGCAGTTTTAAAAGTGTGACATATTAGGTATCTATTTACTCGGTGTAACATCATCTTTCACATGATACAAACAATTTGGAGTAAATATTGTGTATTTATTTATTTTTTAAAGTGTAGAGAGTCTTCCCCAAAAAAATTGCATTTGAAAAACTGCTGCGCAAATTTTGTGTGACATAAAATTTTACAACACCCATCACTTTATTTTATAGGTCCTCTGCTAAAAAATGTATATAATATTTAGGGGTTCAAAGTAATTTTCTAGCAAAAAAAAAGTTGATTTTTACATGTAGGAGTGAAGTGTCAGAATTGGCCCCTGGTACGAAGTGGTTAAAGAATTATTTTTTTGTTTACTATTTTGGGCCCCGTTTTCCCTTTGATAATAATAAATATCAGGAGATATCCATTAACATTTCCAACCTAATGAAAGCTGTCCTGAAGAAAAACAAGGTACGGTATAATCCACCTGGATATACTAAGTAGTTGTGATGATATGCACAGTTTTAGGAACACGTGTTAAAGTTGCAAAATTGGGATTGGGCGTTACGTTTTGTTTGACTCTGGTCGTAAAGGGGTGAAGAATTCCTTTTCTACCCTTGTTAAATAATTCAATTTTGCTACCACTTTCAAATTGTTTGATTAGAGTTTATATGTTTAACCACTTGCCATTCAGCATAAGTATAAATATATTCTGAATGGCAAGCGATTATACTAAGATTATGGGTGCAGCAGCAACCATGATCCTGGTATCAATTTTTACAGCCGCCCATTCACTTTTATTTATTTTTAAAATATGAAAAAAGAATTTAAACCACCCCGTCCTCTGTGCACATACCCAAATGTGCATCTAGGTCTTGCACACATATGTAAACAGTGATTGCATCACTCAATGAGGTACCCCTGTGAACATCAGAGTGAAAATAATACATTTTAATGCCAGAGCTCACCTTTAACTCTAAACTGATAGACTGATAACCTGTAAAGGCTTTAAGAGCTATGTCTATGGACAATTTTAGGTAGTGTACTTTGTCGCTATTTCACAAGCATGCACAATTTTAAATTTTGAAATATTTGGCATTTATTTACCCGACACATAATTATCTTTTATATTTTAGCAAAAAAAATGTGTATTACACTGTGTTTGTGTGCAGTAAAAATCAGACCTCTGTCTGATCAGCTGTCTAGCAGGGCAGAGGAGGGATCAAGGATCCAACAGACCCCTGATTTCTCCATGAAAAGTACCTGTCACTGCCCAAAGCTATCACAGGGGGTTTTATCCACCGCTTGTAATAGCAATAAAGACGAATGACATTTTTTTTTTAAAATGTAAAAAAAAAAAGTAGGTAAAAAAAAAAAATCCCCATGCTCACGCCCAAATGCAGTCGTGCGTTTAAGTCTGGCACTTATATGTAAGCAATGATTGCATCACACATGTGAGGTATTGCTGTAAACCTCAAAGTGAGAGCAATAAATCTGGTGCCAGAGCCCATGTTTAACTCTTAGCAGATAACCTATAAAGGCTTTTAAAGTGTGGCCAATGGACAATTTCAGGTACCTTAGTTTGGCTGTTTGGTATCGAATTACCTGACGCAACATCATCTTATATATTTTACCAACAATATTGGGTATTACTTTGTGCACTAATATTAATTCAAGTGTATTTTTTCATGAAAATGTGCAGTATGATGTATTATAGATGGCTCTGTTTTCTGTGAATATAAGAATAGGAAGGTTTAATTTCAATTCAACTAAACATTGGGCTTATGCATGAATCTGACTATTAAGGTGATTCTAAACCCAATTTTTATTTTTTTTAATGAAATAACAAACACAACATACTTACCTGCTCTGTGCAATGGTTTTGCACAGAGCAACCCTGATGCTCCTCTTCTCGGGTCCCCCCGCTGGCTCTCCTGGGTACTCCTGTCTGCAGAGTACCCCCACAGCAATACACTTCCTATGAGGGCACTCATATGGGCCCACTCCTGAGTTGGCTCAGTGTGTCCATTTGCCCCTGCCCCCTTGCTCCTGGCTCCTGCTGCTGTCTCTGAGCCAATGAAGAGGGAGAGAGAGCCTCTGCTCTTGTGCATAGCACTGGATCAAGATCAGGCTCAGGGGCAGAGCTGAATGCAAAAGGTTTTTAACACTAATGCAGAAAATGCATTAAGGTAAAAAAAAACTCTGTCTTTATGTTTAATATGTTTTTATTGCATTTTTAAATTTTACACAAGAAAACCAAATAGAGAAACTGCTGTGAAACATAAATAGTGTGCCGTCTAACAATGCCATTTTCAAAAAACAGTGGGGTTGATTTACTAAAACTGGAGAGTGCAAAATCTGGTGCAGCTCTGCACAGGAACCAGTCAGCTTCCAGGTTTTTTTGTCAAAGCTCAATATGTACGGCCTAAAATATCAGCCTAAACTGAGGAAAAAATACTTTTTTTCATTTTTGGGATATTTATTATAGCAAAAAGTACAAAATAGTGTTTTTTTTTCAAAACTGTCATTCTTTTTTTTTTATAGCGCAAAAAATAAAAACCGCAGAGGTGATCAAAAGTTTAAAATTGTGATAGAAAAGGTTACATGAGAGAAATGCTGAAATCTCTGCCATTGTTATTACAGGCATGGATTCACCCATTGCTCACCGAACACGAGCAGCTCTTCGGCAGCAGCGAGAGAATGCCAGGTCCAATAGAAGTCGATCTCCAAGGGACCGCATCGTTGCTGAGGATCAGCCTGCACCAGCCAGACCATCGGCCAGGGAGTATCAGGAGGTGCCCACCTGTTCCATCTGTTTGAGTGAAATGGATGTGGGAGAGGACAATACAACTCTACCCTGCTCCCACCTATTTCACTCGACCTGCATCGGAACATGGAGAGCGCAAAGCAATACATGCCCTCTTTGCAGAGCTTTGATTGATTTTTTTCCTCCACAGGATGGAAACAGAAGAGTGCCCCGGAGGATCGAATACTGGGAGATACCCACCCTAACTCTAGAAGACCTCATTAACCTTCAGTTTGAATATGAAATGGATGAATTTGGTCATAGCCGTCTTGTCATGTATGTGTAACAGCTTTTTTGTTTCAGGTCTACAGCAGGATAGTGAAGAGTATTGTTAAAATAAAAAAACAAAAAAAAACAAAAAAATTAAAAATACAAAAAAATGTATATTGTTGTATAAAATGTATATATTTTTAATATATGATATAGTAGTGCAGTTAAGGGCAGGGTGGAGCGGATTAGGGCAGAGAGCAGACTGGATGGCGATAGGCCCGGCAGGGCATGGACTGGATGGAGATAGGACCGGCGGGGCACAGACTGGATGGAGATAGGCCCGGTGTGGCACAGACGGGAAGGATGGAGCATATCAGGGCAGGGTGGAGAGGATTAGGGCAGAATGGAGGGGGATTAGGGCAGAGTGGAGGGGGATTAGGGCAGAGTGGAGGGGATTAGGGCAGGGTGGAGCGGCTTAGTGTAGGGTGGAGTGGATCAGTATAGGGTGGAGTGAATCAGGGCAGGGTGGAGAGGGTTAGGGCAGAGTGGGGGAGGGATTAGGGCAGAGTGGAGGGGGATTAGGGCAGAGTGGAGGCGGATTAGGGCAGAGGGGAGCGAATTAGGGCAGGGAGGAGCGGATTAGGGCAGGGAGGAGCGGATTAGGGCAGGGAGGAGCGCATTAGGGCAGGGAGGAGCGGATTAGGGCATGGTGGAGCGGATTAAGGAAGGATGGAGCATATCAGGGCAGGGTGGAGTGGATTAGGGCAGGAGCAGATTAAGGAAGGATGGAGCGTATCAGGGCAGGGTGGAGCGGATTAGGGCAGGATGGAGAGGATTAGAGCAGAGTGGAGGTGGATTAGGGCAGGGTGGAGTGGATTAGGGCAGGGTGGAGCAGATTAGGGCATGGTGGAGCGGATTAAGGAAGGATGGAGCATATCAGGGCAGGGTGGAGCGGATTAGGGCAGGGTGGAGAGGATTAGAGCAGAGCGGAGGGGGATTAGGGCAGAGTGGAGGGGATTAGGGCAGAGTGGAGCGGATTAGGGCAGGGAGGAGCGGATTAGGGCAGGGAGGAGCGGATAAGGGCAGGGAGGAGCGCATTATTGCAGGGAGGAGCGGATTAGGGCATGGTGGAGCGGATTAAGGAAGGATGGAGCGTATCAGGACAGGGTGGAACAGTTTAGGTTAGGGTGGGGGGGGGGTTAGGGCAGAGTGGAGTTGATTAGGGCAAAGTGGAACGAATTAGGGCAGAGTAGATTAGATTAGATTAGATTAGATTAGATTAGATTAGATTAGATTAGAGTATTGTAGTGTAGTGTAGATTAGTATAGTGTAGTTAGGGCCTGGCCAGAAAGGGATTACTTTGACGCAGTTGGCCAGCTTAAACATGCATTGCAATGCATGTGAACTAAAAATCCCTGTTTATTTGCAAAGTACGCAAAGTTAGAACAGTATATAGCACTGTGCAGAGGGTTTATTCAGAATTTTTTGTCTTAACATGTGGTCACACCCCTACAGTATCTGGCTCTATACATAATATGTATAAGCTATTTAGATTTGTTCACAGGTATAGTTTATTTCTATGGAATATATAGGGCACTGAAGTGTGATGCTATTTCACAGGTACATGCAATTTTAAGGCTTGACATGTTGGGCATTTATTTACTCAGTACAACCTCATCTTTTAGATTTTTCCAAAAAAGAAAAATTGAAATATTGGATTTGTATGCCCTGAAATTAACTTTAGTGTATTTTTTACTGACATTTTGAATTTTAGAAACCATTGTAATAATATCACGTGAGTGGGAATAGGACCCAAGGTGTCCTTACCTTCATTAAGAGGGAAAGGAACAAACTGCGGTTTAACCTGATATAACTTTATTAGAACAATTAGTAGAAAAAAAATGTTTTATCATTGAAAGGAAAACATAAACAATAGGAGATTGCACATGGTAAAAGCTGATAACGTTGTCACTTAAAAACGCATACCCATGAGCTCAGCCATATCCCAGTCATCCACATGTGTCAATCATCTCAAGTTATTAAGTGTGACTTAATAAATAATGCTTACATGTGTTTAGGCGAGGTGAGTTCCGGGAAATCTTGGTAGTACAAGTCGGTACCCGTATTGTGCTTAACCATGGACCTCTAGCCTCCCTATATGCCTATAGAGCTGCTGCATTAAGTCTTTACAATGTTAAAAAAAGCATTGGTCATCACAGACAAATAAATGCAATTCTGGCTAGAAAGTATCCCTGCTAGTTAGTGAACAAGACAAGTTTGATTTCTGGATGTAGCACTGTCAATCATAAAGATAGTAAAAAAATAAAATAAAAAATGCAGCACGCTGTGATCCAAGCATGCGACTTAAGTCAAGGAAAAACAATAGATCCACAACAAGCCTGTTAGTCATTCAGCACCATGTTTCCATGAAACAAAAAAAAGATAGAACCCCATATAGGTTGGATAGGAAAATATAGTCAGAGCCTCAAAAAAATGTTCAGGCTGTGATCGCTTGCTGGATATACCAGTTGAAAAGAGACTCACTGTTTAGACGATATTAGATTGGTCCTCAATTGTAGCGACAAGGTGGTGAATCCAGAGTCCTTTGCAGGGGTCCACAGGTGTGCAGAATGCAAATCTCTGTATTTCTAGTCCTGGTGACACGCACAGGATGTTATCCACTCAAAACCAACATGGGGCCGCCTGGTCATTTACTTCCAGTTTTCGGTTGTTTGTGGATTTTCAGTTTGCGGAGATAGGATGAGGGCTAAAGAGTAATGAAAAGCCTAGGTTGGCTATCGGCAGAGGGCATGTGTAGGCGCACACACCAACATGTTTCACCCACTTGTGATGTGGGTTTCTTCAGGGTGAAGTGTTTGCATGGACAGGATCCTTTTCTAGGCATTCAGAGTGACACTCAGGGAATTACTTCCTGTTACATGTCCTGTCCTGTCCTGCCTAGACTTGGTCATGTTAACCCCATAGGGGAATTCAGACTGTGTTTTTACCCCACTGCCATCTTGTGGCAGTATATGACTTTTGCAGTTCATAGTATATAATCATTGATGTATAAGGTAAAATCGCCATTCACAAGTTGACATTATATGCTTTTAATCACATCTATTAAATTCAATAGTAGTTGTTTTAAGATGTGAATGTAAAGCTATATACAGATAGATACATTTGTACAAACTGAGGCTTAGTATGATATTTTGACAATTGATCAATTCGGTCGAGATCAACTTACGGAGTCAGGAATACCGGTATATTCAGCTCAGTGTTTAATCCATTCGGCGCGAGCGTCCCCAGCCAAAAAATCCACTCCTTTTCTTTTTGAAGAAGTACCAGGTCGAAGTCACCTCTTCTTACTGGGAGTTTTAGGGCATAGAACCCCTTAATTTTGAGTCCGTTTGGTCCCCTTTTGTGATATTTTGAAAAGTGTTCTCCTATGGCGGTATCGTCATCTGGGGAATGAATACTTGAGAGATGTTCCCCTATACGGACCTTTAAGGGACGCTTTGTTTTGCCTATATACAGTTTATGACAGGGACATTCCAGCATATACAGTACTCGTGTAGTATTGCAGTTAATGAAATGTTTAATTTGATACACCTTTCTTCCTGTTGCATCTGTAAATGAGTCAGATCTATCTACAAATCTAAAAATATGGCATTTTCCACAAGCATAGATCCCTCGCAATGGAGGCAGGTCCGTGAGCCAATTGCATGGATTAGGTCTGGTAAATTCAGATCTGACGAGTTCATCAGTCAGATTTTTGGCTCTTCTTGCTACCATAAAGGGTTTAGGGCCAACTATAGAAGCCATCTGGGGAGCTCGAATCAATACGTGCCAATGTTTAGTCAAGATCGTTCGCACATCTTTCCACTGTGTACCAAATGTGGTGATTGTTTTCACTTGATCAAAAAGGCTCTTGTTGGCATCTTGGTCATTCTTTGGTTTTAGCAGTTCTTTCCAGTCAATTGCGGATGCTCGTTTTCTTGATTTCTTTAAAGATCTATGCGGGTAACCCCTTTCTCTAAATCTTTTAAAGAGTTGCTTTGATTCAGCCTGATAGTCTTGATCCAGTGAGCAGTTCTGTCTAATTCTCAGAAACTGCCCCGTTGGTATACTTCTGACCAAGGACTTAGGATGATGGCTGGTTGCCTCAAGAAGGGTGTTTGCTGCTGTTGTCTTATGAAACGTTTTCGTGGACAGATGGTCTCCATCTATCCTTATTAGGAGGTCCAAAAACGAAATTTCGTTCAAGTCGTAGGTGAACATTAGGCGTTTCATTCAGTTCACTCAAGAACTCTTCAAGGGATTCGACAGACCCCTGCCACAGCAGCAGGACATCATCGATAAATCTTAGCCACATTTTGGCATGGTCTAGATAAGATTCAGAGCAATAGACAACTTCCTCTTTCCAATAATCAAGATGTAAGCATGCATAGGCAGGTGCCCAAGGGGCCCCCATAGAGGTGCCTTGTATTTGTCTATAATAGACCCCTAGGAATTCAAAGCAGTTATTAATCAAGGCAAACTGCAGCATCTCAAGGATGAACTCATTCTGAGGTCCCATACATGGAAATTTCTGGTCAAGAAAGTGTGCTACTGCTGCCAAGCCCCATGCATGGGGTATAGATGTATAAAGAGACTCTACATCAATGCCTACAAGGAGAGTTCCAGGAGATACGGTTACCTCTTCAATTTTTGCAAATACATCAAGGGTATCTCTAATGTATGAGGGTAACTCAAAGACTATTTCTTTCAGTAGGGCATCTAAGTATCTTCCAATTTTCTCCAGAGGACCTTTCATCGCTGAAACAATTGGCCTGACTGTTGGGTTCGTCAGGGATTTATGGACTTTAGGAATGATGTAGATGGTAGGGGTGTTAAACTCCTTCACTTTCAGATACTCCTACTCATTCCGAGACGAGAAGAGGCTTCCTGCGCAAACATAAGTTTAAAATTCAGCTCACTGGTTATACAGGTAAAGGGGTTATGTCAGAGAGCTTACCTGATTGGGCGTCGTCGCGCGCCGGGGCACGTTGGTGCACGCTTTCCTGCAGGTGCTCGGGTGCCTGCTTCTATGGGCACTGGTGTTGGCATGCCGGCTGGCCGTGATGGACGCGGTGGTGCACGGGCGCGTATGCCTATGGGCGCTGCTATGCATTCACCTGGTGGCGCTGGTGTGCATGCCGCTGTCCGGGGGCGCGCTCGGGCGCGTGCGGGTGCGCGGGCGCCTGTGCGTAACGGTGCGTGCACGAACGCGGCGTTTGGCGCCAATCAGCCTATTTAGGCATGCTTCTCCCTCTGATCAGTGCTGCCTGATCAACAGCTCCGTGCCTAGTTCCTGTTTCCTGTTTCCTGTTCCTAGTTCCTGTGATTCCTGTGTTCCTGATCTGTTGACGACCCGGCTTGCCTTTTGGACTCTCCTGACCTCCGCCTGCATTTGACCCCGGCCTGTTTTGACTTCGCTTCTGCCTGCTCCTTCTGTACCTCTGCTGCCCGCCTGTTGCCAAACCCAGCTTGTGCACTAACCTGTCTCCAGCTCCTGCTCAGCATCTGTTGTCTGTGCCGCTGACTATCATCTGCTGTTTGAGGACTTCTAACCTCCGGAACACGGACTCCTGCACAGGCTCTCATACCACTCCGCACTCATGGGCCTCCTGTCTGCTCTACCAGGGGTCGCGAGTCGGATACGTAAGGGAGCCTACCCTCTGCCCAAGTGGACTCTCCGGTCTGGTAAGTGAGAGACCTGACAGTATCAGGCAGCCATGACCGAGTCCGGGCAGGGGGCCTCCCCCATGGATGAACTTTGTAGGCACCTTGCGGGCCTTACCCAAGCAGTCAAGAGCCTACAAGGCTTCACCAGATTAGAGGGTCAGGTCCAAGCCCTCTCAGCTGCTCCTCCCCCCCAAGGGGCACCATCTGCCGGACTCTCCTCAGCACCCTCCGTAGTAATGCTCCCTCCAGAACCCAGGGTACCCACACCTGAGAAATTTACTGGAGATCGTCGCAAATACCGGGCCTTCCGTAACGCCTGCGAGCTTTACTTTGCGCTACAGCCTTGCACGTTCTCTCTGGACGCCACTAAGGTGGGATTTGTCATTGCACTGCTGTCCGGCGAGCCCCAGACTTGGGCTCATCATTTACTGGAGCAGAAGTCCAGATCCTTAGATACCCTGGACGCTTTCTTCCTGGCAATGTCCCAATTGTACGAGGACCCTCAACTTACTACTACTGCTGAGGCAGCCCTGCATTCCCTGCAGCAAGGCCGCAGAGCGGCCGAAGACTACGCAGTTGAGTTTCGTCATTGGAGCTCTGATACAGAGTGGAACAACGCTGCCTTGCGTCACCAATTTCGGATAGGGTTATCTGATCCCCTTAAGGATGAACTGGCACGTGTTGGGATACCCCAGACTCTGGATGAACTTATAAACCTATCTATTCAATTTGACCGACGTCTGAGAGAAAGACGTTCTGAGAGGTCCTCTGGTCACCCTCGTCCTATTTGGATGCTCCCTAGAGTTCCCAGTTCCCACAACCAATTGCCTCTCTCCTCTACTTCAGCCACGGAATCTCCCGAACCCATGCAGCTTGGTCTGCTCCGGCCATTTCTTACCCCGGAAGAGAAGATGCGCAGACGTACGCACAACCTATGCCTGTATTGTGGGGAACAAGGACATTTTGTGAGGACACGCCCTAACAAGATACGTAAATGTCTGACGTCTTCTTTCGCTTGTGCATCTGTTTTGCCCAAACCTGGTAACCATTTGACTATCTCTGTTGTGTTACAGCTTCCCAGAAAGAACATCCCGGTGTCGGTCATTATTGACTCTGGAGCATGCAGTGGCTTCATCGATCAAACCTTTGTCAATAATCATGGCATTCCTCTTCAACCTAAGACCCAGGGTCTTGCAGTATTCCTAGCTGATGGCTCTACCCTTAGTTCAGGTCCAGTCACCTGTGAGACTGTTCCGCTACTGGCCACCATAGGCCCGGAACATCAGGAACTCTTAAGTTTGGATGTCATCTGCTCCCCTCTCTTCCCAATCATTCTCGGAATGCCCTGGCTACAGGCACATAACCCCAGCATTGACTGGTCCACAGGAAGGATCCAATTCTCATCTGACTACTGCAGGCAACATTGCTTACGTGGGACCCCCGTCTCACCGACTCAATGTCTTTGTTTGGTTTTGGATACCAAACTTTGCCCATCTCTTCCTGAGGCCTATCGGGACTTCCAGGATGTCTTCAGTAAGAAGGGGGCAGAGACTCTTCCAGTTGACAGGCCTTATGACTGCCCAATAGAACTTTTACCTGGAACCGAAGTTCCCTTTGGAAGGATTTTTCCACTAACTGAGCAGGAGCTGGCCACCTTAAAAAACTACATTGACGAGAACTTAAAGAAAGGGTTTATCCGCCCTTCCACGTCTCCAGCCGGTGCAGGCATTTTCTTCGTGGAGAAGAAGGACCACACTCTACGTCCCTGTATCGACTACCGGGAATTAAACAAAATTACTGTAAAGAACAGATACCCGTTACCCTTAGTACCTGAGTTATTCCAGAGACTGGGAACCGCAAGAGTTTTCACCAAGCTGGATCTCCGCGGGGCATACAACTTAATTCGCATAAGAGAAGGGGATGAGTGGAAAACAGCTTTTCGTACTCGATTCGGGCACTATGAGTACCTTGTCATGCCCTTTGGCCTGTGCAACGCACCAGCCACCTTCCAGCACTTTGTCAACGACGTATTCCGTGACTTCTTAGACCGCTATGTCATAGTCTATCTGGACGATATTTTGATTTTCTCCGCCTCTCTGACTGACCACCGCAGGCATGTGTGAAATGTTCTCACCCGACTTAGGCAACATGGGCTCTATGCAAAACTTGAAAAATGTGAGTTTGAGCTTCAATGCATTCAGTTTCTGGGCCTGATCATCTCCCCTGAGGGCATCAAGATGGATCCCCAAAAGGTATCTGCTATCCTGGACTGGCCTGCACCTATTGATAAGAAAGGGGTACAACGTTTTATTGGCTTTGCCAACTTCTATAGAAAATTCAGAAAAGGGTTCTCTTTGATAATCGCTCCTATTACTGAACTTACCAAACAAGGAAGCCGGTTTTGCTGGACTCCTAAGGTGCAGTCGGCCTTCGAGGAACTCAAGGCTCTATTTACCTCAGCCACTATTTTAAAACACCCCAACCCAGCACTACCATTTGTGTTGGAAGTTGACGCTTCCGAAATTGCAGTAGGGGCCGTACTCTCACAACGACAAGGCACCAAAGCTCTTCTGTACCCTGTGGGGTTTTTCTCACGAAAACTCTCACCTTCCGAGAGAAACTACGATGTGGGTGACCGTGAACTCCTAGCTATTAAGGCGGCCTTGGAGGAATGGCGTTACCTTCTGGAGGGTGCTGCTTATCCCATACTGGTCTACACGGACCATAAAAACCTGGAATACCTGAGAGCGGCTAAGAGGTTAAGACCCCGGCAGGCCAGATGGGCACTTTTTTTTTCTCGATTCCAGTTCCATGTCACCTTCAGACCCGGATCCAAAAATATTAAATCTGACGCACTCTCACGAATGTTCCATGATTCGGAAGAAACCGCACCTCGAGATACCATCCTTCCCCCTGGGAATTTCTTGCTTCTTCAGGAAGATCTAATCTCTCGAATCAGACGGGCTTCTATGGGGGCGACGCCGCCTGCTGGGGCCTGTACCAAGGATGGTCTATTTTGGCATGAAAACAAGATTGTGGTCCCCGAAGAACTAAGGGTACTGGTATTGGAACTGTGTCACGATCATAAATTAGCTGGACATTTCGGCTCACGAAAAACAAGTGATCTGGTACTACGTACCTTCTGGTGGCCTCATCTCATCAGGGATTGTAGAAGGTTCATTGATTCCTGCAATACTTGCGCTAGAAGCAAAACCAGCCGGGCCAGAGCTTGGGGACTGTTAAAACCTCTTCCAGTCCCAGAGAGACCATGGAGCATGATCTCAATGGATTTTGTCGTTGAACTCCCCCCATCAGAAGGCTTCCCCTTCATCTTTGTCGTGGTAGACAGATTGTCTAAAATGGCTCATTTTCTCCCAATGAAGGGTACCCCATTGGCCACGGAGACGGCTGATATGTTTATTAAAGAAATTGTCAGGCTGCATGGAGTTCCGAAGAATATAGTTTCTGACCGTGGTGTCCAATTCACCTCCAGATTCTGGAAGGCCCTCTGTGGCTCCTTGGAAATTGAGTTGGCATTCTCCTCGGCCTACCATCCCCAGTCCAATGGGCAAACTGAGAGGACGAATCAGACGCTGGAGCAGTATCTCCGCTGCTTCTCCGCATTCTCCCAGAACGATTGGGCCCCCCTACTCCCTATTGCAGAGTTCTCTTATAATAATTCCTTGCATTCAGCCACCAACCAGACTCCATTCTATGCCAACTATGGCTTTCATCCGACCTTTTTACCTGGATCAATACCTGAATGTTCTGTTCCTGCAGTATCTGAGACCCTGAATTTCTTCTCGGTGAACAATAAGCTGTTACAAGATACCATGGCCAAGGCCCAAGAAGGTTATAAGAAGGTGTTTGACAAAAAGAGGCGTGGAGAACTCTTGTTGGAACCTGGTAACCCAGTATGGTTATCTACCGCCAATCTGAAACTGGCATGTCCATCCAAAAAACTAGGCCCTAAGTTCCTGGGTCCCTTCTGGGTAAGGAGGAAAATTAATGATGTTGCCTACGAGCTTGATCTGCCGAATTCCCTGAAGGTGCACCCGGTCTTCCATGTATCTCTCTTAAAGCCGGTTATCCCCAATTCTTTTGTTGGCCGTACTGTCGGTCCATCCAAACTCATCCTTGTAGACAACGAGGAGGAATTTGAAGTAGAGGCAATATTAGACTGCAGAAAAAGACGAAATCAAACCCAATACCTCATAAAGTGGAAGGGATATGGCCCTGAAGACAATTCATGGGAACCAGAAGATAATTTGCATGCCGGGGAACTCCTGCAAGCGTTCAAGGACTCACATGCCTCCAAGTTGGCCCAATTGGGCATCCGGTGTCTGCCCTTGAGGAGGGGGCACTGTCAGAAAGCTTACCTGATTGGGCGTCGTCGCGCGCCGTGGCGCGTTGGTGCGCGCTTTCCTGCAGGTGCTCGGGCGCCTGCTTCTATGGGCACTGGTGTTGGCATGCCGGCTGACCGTGGTGGACGTGGTGGTGCACGGGCGCGTATGCCTATGGGCGCTGCTATGCGTTCACCTGGTAGCGCTGGTGTCCATGCCGCTGTCCGGGGGCGCGCTCGGGCGCGCTTGGGCGCGTGCGGGTGCGCGGGCACCTGTGTGTAACGGTGCATGCACAAACGCGGCGTTTGGTGCCAATCAGCCTATTTAGGCTTGCTTCTCCCTCTGATTAGTGCTGCCTGATCAACAGCTCTGTGCCTAGTTCCTGTTTCCTGTTTCCTGTTCCTAGTTCCTGTGATTCCTGTGTTCCTGATCTGTTGACGACCCGGCTTGCCTTTTGGACTCTCCTGACCTCCGCCTGCATTTGACCCCGGCCTGTTTTGACTTCGCTTCTGCCTGCTCCTTCTGTACCTCTGCTGCCCGCCTGTTGCCAAACCCAGCTTGTGCACTAACCTGTCTCCAGCTCCTGCTCAGCATCTGTTGTCTGTGCCGCTGACTATCATCTGCTGTTTGAAGACTGCTAACCTCCGGAACACGGACTCCTGCACAGGCTCTCATACCACTCCGCACTCGTGGGCCTCCTGTCTGCTCTACCAGGGGTCGCGAGTCGGATACGTAAGGGAGCCTACCCTCTGCCCAAGTGGACTCTCCGGTCTGGTAAGTGAGAGACCTGACAGGTTAGCAGGAAGGAGGATGGATGGGTCATTTAACTGTCTTTTTATCTCATTTTCATAGTATTCTGTTGAGAGCAATACCACATCGCCCCCCTTGTCACTTTTCTTGATCACCAAATTTGGTGCCTCCTTCAGCTCTTGTAAGGCCCGGCGTTGTTCAGAATCCGGGTTGTCTTTTTTTCTATTAATTGTTCTAATAAAGTTATATCAGGTTAAACCTCAGTTTGTTCCTTTCCCTTCACTGAAGGTAAGGACACCTTGGGTCCTATTCCCATTCCCCTTTAATTTTGACTACTTCTCCTGTTTTGATAAGGAGCACCACCCTATTAGGTGAGCCGGTAACCTGATACCTGAATTGACCAACGATACTGGTCATCAGGACCCCGCCCATTGCGTTTTTTACTACAATAATATCACGTGACATCAAAAATGAAACTATCACTATTTTATTCTAAAGAGTGTCTACTCTCAGAAAATACATTATGGTTTGGGGGATTTTATGTAATCTTCAGGCCTAAAATGTTTTTTAAATGTTTGCAAAAAAGGCAAAACTGGCTATGGCTGTGCAAGGGTTAATAAAAAAACACAAAAGAAATGGGTAATGCTGGTGGGTTTGTCAGGGATTTATGGACTTTAGGAATGATGTAGATGGTAGGGGTGTTAAACTCCTTCACTTTCAGATACTCCTACTCATTCCGAGACGAGAAGAGGCCGGCTTCCTGCGCAAACATAAGTTTAAAATTCAGCTCACTGGTTATAGAGGTAAAGGGGTTAGCAGGAAGTTTTTCATAGGTGGATCAGTCATTTAACTGTCTTTTTATCTCATTTTCATAGTATTCTGTTGAGAGCAATACCACATTGCCCCCCTTGTCACTTTTCTTGATCACCAAATTTGGTGCCTCCTTCAGCTCTCATAAGCCCCGGCGTTGTTCAGGATCCAGGTTGTCTTTTTTTGCTACTAATTGTTCTAATAAAGTTATATCAGGTTAAACCTCAGTTTGTTCCTTTTCCTTCACTGAAGGTAAGGACACCTTGGGTCCTATTCCCACTCCCCTTTTATTTTGACTACTTCTCCTGTTTTGATAAGGAACACTACCCTATTAGGTGAGCCGGTAACCTGTTACCTGAATTGACCAACGATACTGATCATCAGGACCCGCCCTTTGCGTTTTCTACTACAATAATATCACGTGACATCAAAAATGAAACTATCACTATTTTATTCTAAAGGGTGTCTACTCTCAGAAAATACATTATGGTTTGGGGGATTTTATGTAATCTTCAGGCCTAAAATGTTTTTTAAATGTAAAGAAAGAAATGGGTAATGCTGCGTTGTCTATAGAGATGCATATAAATAGATTCCTATGAATATACTTTCAAAATCCCAAAAAATATATATAAATCCTAGACATAAAGTGTTAATAGTGCATATCTTTATGAATAACTGCTGGAGAATTGATGTAATATAAAGTACCTTTGAAATAAAGTGATAATAGTGCTACAAAATTAATGTTGTATGTGCTTCACAGATCACTGGTTGATCTGAAGTGACTCTTAAACAATGTATATGTATATATAGTGCATATGTAATTAACTGCAACCCTGTGCCTCAAGGCTGGACACTGCAACATACACAGGTATAAATCATGTGAACATCAAAACATGAGAAAAAGGGGGGCGTGGCCTGGACATGAGAGTGTGAGGACGCACATCGTGTGAGCTCCGGCGCCGGCACGTAATATCCCTGATTTTACACATAAAACTCGGCATTCTAACCTCGATGGCTGGCATGGATAAGAGAACGGATAAATCCCAATCTAAAAAGAATACTCCGGCGAGCTCTATTAAGTGCTATCTCGCTACGGAGCCCGAGGATCCTGCGGAGCCAGATGGACTAGGCCGCTAACCTCGTGGATTGAATGTAGGCTCCGCCTCCCGCCATAGGCCTTAGACGAGACACCGGTCTCCAGTATCCTCGTGTGGATCAGAAGGAGAGAGAAGCCCGCGTGAAAACTTAAAGGGGGCGGACCTAGTGAGCGGACTCCCCACCAAAACGGATCTGGCTTTAATGTTGTTGAGCCTGGAGAAGGTGATCAAAAAGGAGCTATCAGCAGTGCGAACTGACTTAGCTCAAGTTCTTGAACATGTGGAGGAGATGGAGCAATGTCTAGATAGACACGCCACTGACATCAGAGAGCTGCAAACCTCCACACATAAGCTCTTCATTCCACACAAAATGGCACTTTACAAATTGGAAGACCAGGAAAATAGAAACAGGAGGAACAACATACGCATCAGGGGTCTTCCTGAGGCAACACGAGACGAGGACCTGGCAGCCTCTATTCGCTACATCTTTAACACCCTCCTGGGAAACTCGGCAGATCACCCGCTGAAGTTGGACAGGGTCCATCGGGCCCTCCGCCCACGTAATCTCTCTAATGACATGCCCAGAGATGTCATCTGCCGGCTGCATTATTTTGAAGAAAAAGAGCTCATTATGAAGAAGGCGAGAGAGGCAGCAACTTTAGACTTCGATGGAGCCATACTATCTTTTTTCCCAGACCTGGCAAGAGAAACATTAGAACGACGCAGGGCATTAAAACCCCTAACAGAGAAGTTACATCAAAGCTTCTATTAATTACAGATGGGGATTTCCATCAGCCCTGATAGCTAATAGAGACGGGAAGACGGCATTTTGCATGGATGTCAACATTGATCCACCTGAACTCCCGGGGTGGCAGGATGGTATCCCTGTGATGCCACATCCATCTGAAGATCAGTGGCAGAAAGTCTCCCGTAAATGTCGCCCTGCTAATCTAGATTCTACTAATGGAGCAGACTGACCTCTTTAGGACTCTTAAGCAGGAATTTATGCTACTCCATGTGGCCGCAGTAAGCTATGTAATTAGTTCAACGAATCTCCCATGTTATTATACATTCACACTTGTTATGTCTGTTCAGACGATTGATTATAGTTCTATAAGTTATGTGTATTGTAAAGCTTCTCCTGGAGATGTAGAAGTTGAATGGCATTACTTGTTTGAGGTATGGGTTAGATAGCCTGTTTTAGTTTGTTTGCTGGCACTGGATCACGCGGTTGGCGCTGATCCGTTATGACCACATGTGATTTGATTCCTACTGTGGGAATCTTCCCCGCACAAGGGGCAACGGGGGGATTTCTTCGGCGGTATGGGCGACCCCTTGGGGGAGTGTATGCTGCTGGGGCGGTCCTCGCGGGGCCCCTGTTTTTGCACTGCAAGATTTTGTCACATTTCTGCACCAGTTAAAAGTGATTTTCTTCCTTCTGTCTCTCTATTCCTCTTCCTGTTCTTCGTTTCTCAATCTATTGCTTCTTCTTTACCCCTCCACAAAGAACCTGATGGCCACTACTAAGCTAATCTCACTCAATGTGAGAGGCCTGCATGCTGCGGGTAAAAGACATTCATTGTATAGGGAACTCCTACGCATGCGGGGAGATATTATCTTTTTGCAGGAAACCCATCTAACATATACCACATCAGTTAAATTATATGCTCATCAATACCCCAACATGGTACTATAGTCTTTCTGACATTTCCAGGGGCGAAAGGTGTGGCCATTGGGTTCCGAAGGGGAACTTCATTCATTGTTAATGATTTCCTTGCAGATCCTTCAGGCAGATTACTCTTTATAAAGGGCAGCCTGGGTGATTTTCCATGTACTCTCGCTAATCTGTATGCCCCAAATCAGGGACAGGCCGACTTTATGGCAGCCACCTTGACTAAACTACAGGACTTTGCGCAAGGTTGTATTATCCTAGGGGGAGATCTAAACACCCCCCTAGAACCAATTTTAGACACCTCCCAGGGAAAGTCATGCATTCCGCATAGACGCCTGGCATATATTCGTAAACTATTGCATAACACTCAACTCATGGTAGTATGGAGGATAATGCACCCAGGCGCAAAAGGCTACACCCATTATTCGCATGTGTATGAATCCCATTCACGGATAGACTATTTTTATATCCAACATCCATATCTGGACCTTTTGGTATGATCCAGTATCGAAATCTCAACAATATCTGATCACTCTCCGATTAGTATGTTGTTTCATTCTCCGTCCATACCTATGAAATCTACAAACTGGAAACTGAACGATTTACTTCTAACTGATGAAATAGATGTAAAAGAAATTGAGAAGGGTCTCTCCCTCTACTTCAGGGATAATATCTCTCCAGACATATCACCGGGGACTCTATGGGAGGCCCATAAGGCCCTTATCAGAGGACAGCTTATTGAATTGGGTGCAAGGAAGAAGAGGGAGAGAACGCACTTACAATCTAAATTAATAAAGGAGATTGGCATTCTTGAAAAGACCCACAAATTAACTAACTTTAAATCAATTTTACACTCACTCACTAAAAAGAGAGAAGAATTGAAAGCCCTTTTCCACTCTGAGAACACATCCCGTCGTAGGATTGTTGCTCAACAGTTCTACGAATGGGGAAAATAAAGTCGTATTTTAGCCCGTTCCATACAACAAAAGAAATCTGCCTCTTTTAATGCTAAGATCTAATCAGCCTCAGATATAATGGTGCACAAAACCAGGGATATAGCTAAGGAATTTCGCTCCTTTTATCAACAGCTATATCAGGTTAGCAATGCAAAATCTGATGATACCACTAGGAAATCACAAATTGTGGAATATTTATCAGGAGCTAATCTGCCAAGACTCCCGTCTTCTTTTATGGAGGCCTTGGAAGATAATCTCAGCACTGCAGAACTTAGGGGGGCACTTAAATCATTGGCTAATGGCAAGGCACCAGGTCCCGATGGGCTGACGGTGGCCTACTACCGTACTTTTGCAGATGTTTTGCTTCCACATTTAACAGCATATGCTGATTCGGCTCCTACCAGTGGAGGATTCAGACCAGAAACCCTCCACGCTCACATCACAATAATCCCCAAACCTGGGAAAGATCCTAGCCTGTGTGGTAGCTATCGCCCAATATCGCTGTTGAATTTGGATGCTAAGTTATATGCCAAAGCGCTCGCCATTAGACTCCTACCCCTGATTCCGCAGTGGGTCTCTAGAGATCAAACTGGTTTTATCCCAGGGAGCGAGGCAAGAAACAATTCGCTTAGAACACTATCCTATGTCCGTGGTTGCTCCCAGCCCACCCTTCTTTTGTCTACAGATGCTGAGAAAGGGTTTGATAAGGTGGACTGGGAGTACCTCATGGCCACATTATCACATTTTGGTTTAGGCCCGAACATTCTGGCAAAGATTTCAGCTTTATATCAAACACCTTCAGCCCAAATAAGAATTAATGGTACGTTAAGCGATCCTTTCTTTCTCTATAATGGAACCCGTCAGGGATTCCCTCTTCCCCCCATGCTTTTTTCCCTTTTCTTAGAACCATTCCTAGCAACAATACGCCATAACCCAAATATCCACGGGATTACAGTTGGATCGACGGAACATAAATACATGGCGTACACAGATGACGTCCTCTTTTATATACAACCTCTTATTACTTTACCCAATCTCATGTTAGCTTTCACTCAATTTAGTAAAATATCTAACTTCAAAATTAATCTGTCTAAGTCGGAAATCCTGAATATATCAATTCCTCATACAACAGCGACTAGCTTAGAAACCTCCTTTCCATTCCATTGGCAACCATTAGCTATGAAATATCTAGGAATTTACCTTACTCCCGACCCGGCCTCTCTTTTCCGTAAAAATTATATCCCCCTGCTGAATGCCATTAGATCAGACCTGCAAAAATGGACACAGGTGGCACATTCCTGGCTAGGAAAAATAAATATTGTGAAAATGAACATATTACCCAGGCTGCTCTTTCTATTTCAAATGATCCCTCTAAGATTGCTGTTGGGTTTTTTAGGATAATACAATCCGTTATAGGTAAATATATATGGAATCGCAGAAAACCACGTATTGCTCACAGATGGTTAATCAGACCCAAGATGGAAGGAGGTCTGGTGCTCCCGGACTTTAAAAAATACTATATAGCCAGAATTCTCAGTAGGATTTCAGACTGGAAATATAACAACTCATCCAAGCTATGGGTACAGTTGGAAATAGATCTGAGTGGAGTGGACCTTTTCCCCCTCATATGGATACCCAATAAGTTTTGCAAATTAGCACAATCTACTTCCCCGCTAATCAAATCATCTTTAGCATCCTGGGACTCTCTATGTAACACACAGAAATGGCCTTATAACTCACCGCTCATGCAACTTACGGGGCATAACTACTTTCCTCCAGGGAACAATGATTCAAAATACGGTAATTGGATTTCAGATACATTTGTCCTTCTCGGCAAGGTTTTTAAAAATAAAGATATTTTGCCCATATCTGACCTTATACCAACTACTCCGATACCCTTCATGTATCAATGGAAATACCATCAACTTTCAGAATTCATTAAGTCTTTACCTCAACCGTTAAGGTCAGAAGAAGACATGAATCCGGTGGAATGCTTGCTAGCAGGAGATCTTCCCCCAGACAAACCTCTGTCTAACTTTTATCAAGCTTTGATATCTGTATCATCAACAACACACTCACCTTTTCTAACTAAGTGAGAACAGGATCTCCAGAAACCGCTCTTCGAATTACAACGCTCTGTGATACTTCGCCTATCTCATGTTTCTTCAATATCATCAAAGACAGCAGAGGTAAACTATAGAATACTAACACTTCATAAGTTTTTTCCAACCATTTCAGACCTTTGCTGGAGGGGTTGTGGAAATACGGGAACCCACGCCCACATTTGGTGGACTTGCCCCTTTATCAGGCCATATTGGTCCACCATTTTATATTGGATCGAACAAATACAAGGCAGTAAAATCTCTAATGACCCTTAGTTGTTGCTATTTCACTGTACAGATGAACCAATCGGATCATATAAGAAGTCAATTACACCTCATCTGTTGAACGCTGCTAAGGCTCTCATACCAAAATTATGTAAACAACAGAAAATTCCCTCATTATGCCAATGACTAATGAAAGTGGATAGAATATATTATATGGAGGATAGCACTTTAAAACTTAAAAACAAATCTGAGTTAGCATCTAAGATATGGTCCTGTTGGTTCGTCTTTAAATTTTCATCACTGTATGCTGAGATTATGGCTAGTAAGGATGCTTAAACAGGGAATAATGGCTTACGTATGAAATACATACCGCAATAGCTGGATAATCACCCACCCCCCTTCGCTTTCTCTTTTTCTAATTACTTTCTTCTAATTCTCCTCTTTTCTTGATTTAAATTTCATTTGGATTTAAGGGTATGACATTAAGGAACCATTCATCAGAGGTTTCTGGACCCTAGGTAATGCAGTCTTCATACCTACCACCTATGGGTTGTGGGAAAACTTATCATAAGTCAAGCATAATGAGTACCATAGGATTACTGACCGCATCCCACTGGCACTCTTGAGTTAGTACAGTCGGGATATGTAAGGGTCCAGAAGTTCACATACGAGGGATAATATAGATAACATAATGATGTATAATTTTTTAGAGATCTTGACTTTCTGATGTCTGTATTTTGGTTGTACTTTGTTGTATACCTTTCAATAAAAACTTACTGAAAAAAATGTCAAAAATGTCAAAAATGTAAATTCTTTTAGGAATTGTCCTTATATAAAGTGCTGATAGTGCATATATATATGGATAACTGCAACCATGTGCCTCAAGGCTGGGAACTGTAATATGCACACGTATTGATCATATGAACATCCAAATATGAGAGAAACAAAATGTAATTTCTTCTAAGAATCGTACTTAATAGTGAGTGAGCGTGATCTATCCCTTTACCGCGATGTGAATATCCATATAATTTGGTGACTATGTCCCTTTCTTCATATGTCACTTCTGTGCTCCCTGGCCTTTCACCTTATATATACTTTAAATCAGCATAGAATCATATCCCTCAGAGATTGGCATGGACTCGCCTCTAGGGGTCTTCTGTTTAGATGTTTCCAATACTCTGCATATGGTTGTAACTGTGCTGGATTTCCTACAGGGTGATCTTCTTCAGTGGGTTCCCAGATAAATGTAGGTGAAGAAAGAGGAACACTCTCGTAGTGTATTAACGTCTTTTATTTAGCATTTATTAAAACAAAAAACAGCAAGAACTCACATTTAAAAGGCGATAACCGGTGAAAGTCCACGAGTGCTGAACTTGTTCCTGTGCGGCGTCATTTCTGGTTCCCCTATCACTCACGCCCTACGCGTTACGCCACCGTCACGTGACTTCATCAGTGGATTTCCAATTCATATCCCTGCACATGTAGACTTCCTCATTCCTGTCACAGTAGCTCTGAGCTCAGTGCTCCTGTGAGTAAGGAGACAGCAAATGACACATGCACAGGGATCATCCTAGCAATGTCTTATCAACAAGTCAGGAAGGAATTGCCATCTCTGAGAGTTTTTCAGACAGGCTCTGGGAGGTAGATAAAAATGGCCTACAGCAGGGATATTACTTAACTTTGATCACAGTGCACAAATGGTTTCATCTACGGGTGCCCCTCACCTACAGAATCAGTCAGAATTTGGGAAAGGTGAACTAACCTTTAAATTATAACTAAAGGTAAAACTTTTTTTCAGTTTTGGATGGTGTGGAGAGGGATGAGAACACCTGTCAGTTTCGTATTGCTATCTGTGTCCCCGTTAGGAAGATTCACCCTCTCTATGTGACTTGGTGACCACTATCACTGAGAGTGAAAGAAAATCTCCACTTTCAAGCTCCTCACCAGAATAGGAATAGGGGAGAAATCTTTTAATAGGGACACTAGTTCTGGTGACAACCAGAGACTTCCTCACTTTGGAGGGGTTTCCTTTCAGCTGTTTTGACTATGGGACCGGACATGAATGACAATCTCTACACTGGGACGCAGAGGGCAAAATATCCTGGTAGGGGTTATAACCTCAATTAAGTTTAGACTAGTGACTAAACTGCTGTGCTTCCGAAAAGCAGTCTGTGTTCGGATAACTTTTCAGAGGCATTGACAGGTATAACTGCAATGTTACTACATCACTGCCTATTTTAACCCTGGAAATGCTGCACAAATGCGCTGAATTTCGTATAGTTGCTGGGCATTTGCTAAACATTCCTATTCACTTGGACAGTTCTGGCTTGGTGGGCTTACTGAGGTGTGAAGCAAACCACAGTAGCTTACTCTAATGCTGCCTGGCAGCATTAGAGTTGTTGGACCAACAGCAATGGAAGAAGGTGTCCTTGAGGTGTTGAATTGGCCTCCAAATTGTCCAGACCTCTATTCGAGCATCTGTGGGATGTGCTAGAAAAACAAGTCCAATCCATGGAGGCCCCACCTCACAACTTACAGGACTTAAAGGATCTGCTGCTGATGACCAGGTGCTAGATACCACAGCACACCTTCAGAGATCTAGTGGAGTGCATGCCTTTATGGGTATGGGCTGTTTTGGTGCAAAAAGTGTACCTACCCAGTATAATGTGGGAGGTCTTGCTATGGAGCATAGTTAATAATGTGGCTGATTTATTCAATCATTTAATCAATCATTTATTCAACAAAAATATCAATAGATGTAATGATTTACTGCAGAGAAAACCCTTGGCATCAAAAGCTGGTATTAGCCAATTTATGTTTGTGCGTTCCCTGTGAGGAGATGCCGCTGATCGGCTCTCCCAGCCTCACACTCTGTCAGTGTGAGGTGATGAGAGCCGATCGCTGTCACTTCCGTGTTTACATGTGACTGGCTGTTATTGGACACAGCCGATTACATGGTTAAAGAGCCGCATGATCAGCTCTTTACAGAGATCGGGGGTGCGTTGTGTCCTAGCAACACAGTGCTGTCACGATTGCTGCGCAGCGTGCCCCCCGCGGGTGTATGAGAGTGGCCGTTCTGGGCGCCGTCATATGACGTCCACCCAAAACAAGAGTTCCTCCGTCCCTCCGTCATTTGACAGTGGGCGGGCGGCAACAGTTAAGTGGTTAAACTGAACTCATTTACAGACAGAAGTTCATCCATTTGGTCTAAAAGAACTAAATGTTACAATGTTTCTCTTTAGTGATGTTGTGAGAAACATGGCAGGCTGCCTGTTTTTTTTTTTTTTTTGACAGCTTTTGGCTTGACCGGAGAACTCTCTGAACTGAGTTGAGGAAATGCTTTTTTAAGATCGGGATTCTTTAAAAATTAATTGTGCAGCTCTAGGTCATAGTCAGCATTTTTCTTCTTTCAAACACGGTGAGTCAAGGTAATGCCAAAGAGATCAATTTTGGTCTCATCTGACCACAGCACTTTCTCCCAATCCTTCTATGAATTATTTAAATGTATATTGTCAAACTTCAAATGGGCCTGTACATGTACCTTCTTGAAGAGGGGGACCTTGAGGGCGCTGCAGGATTTTAATCCATGGTGGTTTATTGTATTACCAATCGCTTGTTTGGGGACTGTGGTCCCAACTGCCTTTAGATCAGGGGTCTCAAAGTACCGGCCCGCAGACCGGTTAAAAATGGCCCGCAGGCAGGGCCGTTCCAGGACGTCTTTTTGCACTGCACCGCAGAGGGGGAGGCGCCGAAGAGCTTTACCTCTCCATCTGCTCTGTCCTCTCTGCTGCACGCTGCTGCAGCCCAGAGAGAGAACAGAGCGGAGGAAGGATCCGCCCATCACCCTACCCACCTAGGCACTGACCTCAGGGTGGGGGATTGTGTTCTCTGGGTCCCCTGTCACTAGGCATGTGTGGAAGCCAGGAGGACTTGGGAGGACTTGGGAGGCGGATGATCCTGACTGCCAGGAGAGGTGAGTGAGCCATCACACTGAGGCAAAGTCCTTAGTGGGGTGACTGGGGTAGAAATGTGTGCAGTGTGGGGGGTATTTTATGGAGTGTGGGGGGATTTGTGCAGTGTGGGGGTTAATGCTGGGGGTTAATAATGCGTTTGCTGACACCAGTGTTGGGGGTTAATAATGCGTTTGCTGACACCAGTGCTGGGGGTTAATAATGCTTTTGCTGACACCAGTGTTGGGGGTTAATAATGCGTTTGCTGACATCAGTGCTGGGGGTTAATAATGCGTTCGCTGACATCAGTGCTGGGGTTAATAATACGTTCGCTGACATTAGTGCTGGGGGTTAATAATGCATTTACTGACACCAGTGCTGGGTTAATAATGTGCTTGCTGACATCAGTGCTGGGTATAGCATATTATTGCTGGTATAGTTTATTGTTTTTTTGAAGTTTTGAAAGTTTGCATGCGGCCCCCATGGGATATGAAAACTTGTCATGTGGCCCTCTGGCAATTTGAGTTTGAGACCCCTGCTTTAGATCATTCACAAGTTCCTCCCGTGTAGTTCTGGGCTGATCCCTCACTTTTCTCAAGATCACCCTTACCCCATGAGGTGAATTCCTGCATGGAGCGCCAGACCAAGGGCGATTGATGCTTATTTTGTATTTCTTCCATTTGCGAATAATGGCTCTAGTTGTCTCCATCTCACCAAGCTTCTTGCTGATGGTCTTGTAGCCCATTCCAGCCTTGTGCAGGTCTACAATTTTGTCCCCAAAGTCCTTTAACAGCTCTTTGGTCTTGCCCATGACGATGAGGTTTGAATGGAAGAAAGAGTTTCTGTGGACAGGTGTCTTTTATACACTAACATTGGGGGTGTTTAGCTCAGTGGTAGATGCATTTTTCCAGTGAGTCCACGGCAGTCAGTTATCAGGTTTGAAGGCGAGGCATCACATTTTTATTAGAAGGAACAAAATAAAAGTTTACACACAGGATTTTCCACACAGGGGTTCTTCTCCATCAAATAAGAAAATGGCAAGCCACCTGGCTCCTATGCTTACTTTGCCTTGACTTGCAGTTCCTTGCTGAACCGGCCTACTTCTGGCCTCAACGGGATTCTCCAGCCCCCTGGGTTTACTCACTGTCCCCAAGACTTCAGGACTTCCTTCAACCCCCTTGGACTCGCTAGCCACCCCAGCTCTCCCAGCCTCCCAAACCCTAATCTGGTCTCCTAGGCCCTTGTAGCCATTCGGGCCTTCCCAATTCTTTCAGAAAAGAAATCCCCCCTCACCAGGGATGTAGTCTCACACAGGGTAGACAGTTTTCCTGATAGGGGTATGTCTTTACACTCCACCTTCCACCTTCTACTGCTCTCACCAGCCCCTCGTTATATGGGCTGTGTGCACCTGGGCACACACCCTGCTGGCTGTCCACAGGATCCGGACACAGGGTTGGAGATCCCCTCCTCCCAAGACTCTTAGGAGTCTCCAAACAACAGAGTCCCACCCGGCAATAGCAAAATCTGGAGAAAACTGCCAGAGCAGTGTCCTCCTCTCAAAACCTATGCTCTGTAGCTCTGTAGTCAGCAGACATGCAAACTCTGTGTCCATTTTCAATATAATTCTATAGGGACAGAGCCTCACTCGACCACAACACATAACGAGTTCTCGTTAGGTGAACCTTCTTATTATTGTTGGTTGGTAGGGGATCAAATACTTATATTATTCACGGAACTGCAACTCATATAACATCTGTATCATGTGATTTTTCTGGATTGTTGGTTGATATTCTGTCTCTAGCATTTAAAATACACCTACAGAGAAGGAAACAAGTATTTGATCCCCTATAATTTTAATGGTAGGTTTATTTTAACAATGAGAGACAGAATAACAACAAAAATATCCAGAAAAACGCATTTCAAAAAAGTTATAAATTGATTTGCATTTTAATGAATGAAATAAGTATTTGATCCCCTATCAATCAGCAAGATTTCTGGCTCCCAAGTGTCTTCTATACAGGTAATGAGCTGAGATTAGGAGCTCTAGACTTGTGCACAACGGAAAATTTGGTTTCGTTTCGGTTCATTGTCATTCGTAAAATACATAATTTCGCTCTGTTATATTCGTTATGTTATGTTAATTCATTTTTGGATAATTCCTTATTTCTGTAGAGTGTCGATATTCGTTATACTGAATCTCGAATCATGTCGAATTTATTCGTTACATCCGCTATAATTTCTTTCGTATTAGTTGAAATTCGATATTTATGTACGTATATATATTCGTGATAATGATTCGTAGTTTGTAAAGTCGTTTGTTTATTGAATCTATTAACACGCAATAACAATATCTCTTGTCCTCTGCTCAAATACAATACAACCAGGGCTTTTTTTTAGCCGGAACTCCGCGGAACGGTGTTCCACCACCTATAGCAGCCAGTCTGTCAGTCAACCCTGAAACCAGTGCAGGAAGTACTCTATATTATTTCCTCCACGGGGGGGGGGGGTTGAGCTGTGGGGTGGGGGGGAGAAGGTGACCTGTGAAAAAGGGGGGGGTGACCTGTGTATAGGCAAGGAGAGGGTGACCTGTGTATAGGAGAGGGTGACTTGTGTATAGGGAGAAGAGGGTGACCTGTGTATACGAGAGGGTGACCTGTGTATAGGGAGAAGAGGGTGACCTGTGTATAGGAGAGGGTGACCTGTGTATAGGTAGAAGAGGGTGACCTGTGTATAGGAGAGGGTGACTTGTGTATAGGGAGAAGAGGGTGACCTGTGTATACGAGAGGGTGACCTGTGTATAGGGAGGAGAAGGTGACCTGTGTATAGGAGAGGGTGACCTGTGTATAGGGAGGAGAGGGTGACCTGTGTATAGGAGAGGGTGACCTGTGTATAGGGAGGGAGAGGGTGACCTGTGGATGGGGGAGAGGGTGACCTGTGTATAGGTAGAAGAGGGTGACCTGTGTATAGGAGAGGGTGACTTGTGTATAGGGAGAAGAGGGTGACCTGTGTATACGAGAGGGTGACCTGTGTATAGGGAGGAGAAGGTGACCTGTGTATAGGAGAGGGTGACCTGTGTATAGGGAGGAGAGGGTGACCTGTGTATAGGAGAGGGTGACCTGTGTATAGGGAGGGAGAGGGTGACCTGTGGATGGGGGAGAGGGTGACCTGTGTATAGGGAGGGAGAGGGTGACCTGAGTATAGGGAGGGAGAGGGTGACCTGTGGATGGGGGAGAGGGTGACCTGTGTATAGGGAGGGAGAAGGTGACCTGTGTATAGGAAGGAGAGGGTGACCTGTGTATAGGGAGGGAGAGGGTGACCTGTGTATAGGGAGGAGAGGGTGACCTGTGTATAGGGAGGGAGAGGGTGACCCATACCTCCCAACCATCCCGGATTGCCCGTGAAAGTCCCGCTGTGGGAGGTCTGTCCCGCGTCCCGGGCACCTTCATTCCGGGACAATACAATGTCCCGGAATTGCCCCAATGGCCGATCTGATGCCCCCCTAAAAATTGCCGCCGCATTGCCGCTGTCCCTAACTGCCCGCTGTACTAGTTTTGGCCGAGACCGCTTCATTTCACCCCCAGACACAGCCTGGCTTCCTGCCAAAACAACTGGTTGCTAGGCATGGCCCGCCTGGCGTCTAACAACCAGTGACGTCACGACAAGGAGAGTGGAGCCCCAGCATTTAGTCAAAGGAGGATTCCTCTTCGCGCCTAAGCTCCGCCCTGGCTCCGCCCCTGACTCCGCCCCGACCCGGGTCTTCCCCGAAGGCTGTTCCTGCACTGGAATAAAGGTAGGAGAAATGCTCCCTGCACTGCCCTGACTCTGAGTACACTCATGGTCACTCTGCTCCCTCCCATACACTGCCCCTCTCCAGTCATGCTGTACAGTCCCCCCATACTGCCCTCCACTACCCCCCCATTATACTGCCCCCCTCCCATTTTACTGCCCTCCACTACCCCCCCAATATACTGCCCTGTACTACCACCCCTCCCATCATACTGCCCCAATCCCATCATACTGCCCCCCCCTCCTATTATACTGCCCTCCACTGCCACCCCTCCTATTATACTGCCCTCCACTAACCCCCCCATTATACTGCCTTTCACTGCCACCCCCACCCATCATACTGCCCCCCTCCAATTATACTGCCCTCCACTGCCACCCCTCCTATTATACTGCCCTCCACTAACCCCCCTCCCATTATACTGCCCTCCACTACCACCCCTCCCATCATACTGCCCTCCACTACCACTCTTCCCATCATACTGCTCTCCCTCCCATCATACTGCCCTCCACTAAACCCCCTCCCATTATATTGCCCTCCACTACCATCCCTCCTATCATACTGCCCTGCACTAACCCCCCCTCCCATGATACTGCCCTCCACTACCGCCTCCTCCCATCATACTGCCCTCCACTACCGCCTCCTCCCATCATACTGCCCTCCACTACCGCCTCCTCCCATCATACTGCCCTCCACTACCTCCTCTCCCATCATGTTGCCCTCCACCCCATCATACTGCCCTTCGCTGCCTCCCCTCCCATCAGAATGCCTTCCACTGCCTCCGCCCCCAACATACTGCCTTCCACTGCCACCCCTCCCATCATACTGCCCTCCACTGACACCCCCTCCCATCATACTGCCCTCCACCCCATCATACTGCCCTCCACTGCCACCAACTCCCATCAAAAATTCTAAAAAAAAAAACTCTAAAAAATAAAATGGATAAAATATAATGGTAAAAAATAATAACAAAAATAAAATAACAACAATAAAAAAAACTACTGATCCTGTCCACTGCCCTGCTGATTATGTCTACTGCCCTACTGACCACGTCCACTGCCCTACTGACCATGTCCACTGCCCTACTGACCATGTCCACTACCTTACTGACCGCTTTCTCTGCCATACTGACCACTTTCTCTGCCATACTGACCACTTTCTCTGCCATACTGACCACTTTCTCTGCCATACTGACCATGTCCACTGCCCTACTGACTGACACCATTCACAGTCCACACTGACACCACTGGCGGAACTACCAGCAAAGGTTGCACTTGCAACTAGGCCCTGGCCTTCTGCCACCATGGCCGGGCCCAATCTGCTGTGGGACCATGAAGGGTGATGGGATCAGTGGGAAGGGCTCTGGGCTCGAAGGGAATGGCCCAGGCTAGAGGTCGGGGGGCCCTTCATGGTTTCTTGCACCAGGGCCCCTGAAGGTTCTAATTACGCCTCTGCTGCACCCTGTATATAGCTCATCCAGTACCCTGTGCCCTGTATATAGCTCGTCTCAGAACCCCGCACCCTGTATATAGCTCATCCCAGAACCCTGCACCCTGTATATAGCTCATCCCAGCACCCTGCACCCTGTATATAGCTCATCCAAGAACCCTGCACCCTGTATATAGCTCATCCCAGAACCCTGTATATATCTCATCTCAGATCCCTGGACCCTGTATATAGCTCACCCCAGAACCATGCACCCTGTATATATGCTCATCTCAGAACCCTGCACTCTGCACATAGCTCATCCCAGAACCCTGCACTCTGCACATAGCTCATTCCAGAACCCTGCACTCTGCACATTGCTCATTCCAGAACCCTGCACTCTGCACATAGCTCATTCCAGAACCCTGCACTGTTTACATAGCTCATGCCAGAACCCTGCACTCTGTACATAGCTCATCCCAGAACCCTGCACTCTGTGCATAGCTCATCTCAGAACCCTGCACTCTGTACATAGCTCACCCCAGAACCCTGAACTCTGCACATAGCTCATTCCAGAACCCTGCACTCTGCACATAGCTCATTCCAGAACCCTGCACTCTGCACATAGCGCATCCCAGAACAATGCACTCTGCACATAGCTCATCCCAGAACCCTGCACTCTGTACATAGCTCATCCCAGAACCCTGCACTCTGCACATAGCTCATCCCAGAACCCTGCACTCTGCACATAGCTCATTCCAGAACCCTGCACATTGCTCATTCCAGAACCCTGCACTCTGCACATAGCTCATTCCAGAACCCTGCACTGTTTACATAGCTCATTCCAGAACCCTGCACTCTGTACATAGCTCATCCCAGAACCCTGCACTCTGTGCATAGCTCATCTCAGAACCCTGCACTCTGTACAAAGCTCACCCCAGAACCCTGCACTCTGCACATAGCTCATTCCAGAACCCCGCACTCTGCACATAGCTCATTCCAGAACCCTGCACTCTGCACATAGCGCATCCCAGAACAATGCACTCTGCACATAGCTCATTCCAGAACCCTGCACTCTTTACATAGCTCATTCCAGAACCCTGCACTCTTTACATAGCTCATCCTAGAACCCTGCACTCTTTACATAGCTCATCCCAGAACCCCGCACTCTGTACATAGCTCATCCCAGAACCCTGCACTCTGTACATAGCTCATCTCAGAACCCTGCACTCTGTACATAGCTCACCCCAGAACCCTGCTCTCTGTTAATAGCTCATCCCAGAGCCCTGCTCTCTGTTAATAGCTTATCCCAGAACCCTGCACTCTGTACATAGCTCAACCCAGAACCCTGCACTCTGAATGCAGCTCACCCCAGAACCCTGCACTCTGTACACAGCTCATGCCAGAACCCTGCACTCTGTACACAGCTCATGCCAGAACCCTGCACTCTGTACACAGCTCATGCCAGAACCCTGCACTCTGTACACACACAGCTCATGCTAGAACCCTGCACTCTGTACACAGCTCATGCAAGAACCCTGCACTCTGTACACAGCTCATGCCAGAACCCTGCACTCTGTACAAAGCTCATGCCAGAACCCTGCACTCTGTACACAGCTCATGCCAGAACCCTGCACTCTGTACACAGCTCATGCCAGAACCCTGCACTCTGTACATAGCTCATGCCACAACCCTGCACTCTGTACATAGCTTATGCCAGAACCCTGCACTCTGTACATAGCTCATCCTACAACCCTGCACTCTGTATATAGCTCATGCCAGAACCCTGCACTCTGTATATAGCTCATCCTACAACCCTGCACTTTGTACGTAATGCACTCCAAACACTGCATTCTTTTATCCTTTTTTTTAAATGAATGTGATGGGGTATGTATGTATCCATGAGACTCTTGCTTGTGGAACAATAATAAAAGCATATTTTATAGATACAAGGAAGCCCAAGTTTTGTTTAATGATGCCCATTAAGCTCCTCCCACTGTCAAAAGTTTGACCACGCCCACATTTGCCGCAGCGCGCTATGCAAGGTTACTTCCTTCCTCAAGTGTCCCTCATTCTGAAGTTCAAAAGTTGGGAGGTATGGGTGACCTGTGTATGGGGAGGAGAGGGTGACCTGTGTACAGGGAGGAGAGGGTGACCTGTGTACAGGGAGGAGAGGGTGACCTGTGTATAGGGAGGGAGAGGCTGACCTGTGTATAGAAGAGGGTGACCTGTGTATAGGGAGGAGAGGGTGACCTGTGTATAGGAGAGGGTGACCTGTGTATAGGGAGGAGAGGGTGACCTGTGTATAGGGAGGGAGGGGGAGAGGGTGACCTGTGTATAGGGAGTGAAAGGGTGACCTGTGTATAAGAAGGGAGAGGGTGACCTGTGTATAGGGAGGGAGAGGGTGAGCTGTGGATGGGTGAGAGGGTGACCTGTGGATGGGGGAGAGGGTGACCTGTGTATAGGGAGGGAGAGGGTGACCTGTGTATGGGGAGGAGAGGGTGACCTGTGTATAAGGAGGGAGAAGGTGACCTGTGTATAAGGAGGGAGAGGATGACCTGTGGATGGGGGAGAGGGTGACCTGTGGATGGGAGAGAGGGTGACCTGTGTATAGGGAGGAGAGGGTGACCTGTGTATAGGGAGGGAGAGGGTGACCTGTGTATGGGGAGGAGAGGGTGACCTGTGTATAAGGAGGGAGAGGGTGACCTGTGTATAAGGAGGGAGAGGATGACCTGTAGATGGGGGAGAGGGTGACCTGTGGATGGGGGAGAGGGTGACCTGTGTATGGGGAGGAGAGGGTGACCTGTGTATAGGGAGGAGAGGGTGACCTGTGTATAGGGAGGAGAGGGTGACCTGTGTACAGGGAGGAAAGGGTGACCTGTGTATAGGGAGGGAGAGGGTGACATGTGGATGGGGGAGAGGGTGACCTGTGTATAGGGAGGGAAGGGGAGAGGGTGACCTATAGACAGGTGGGAGACAGTGAGCTTCAGATGGGGAGGGAAGGTGAGAGAGGGTGACATGTGGAGGGGGACTGGGGGGGGGGGGGTTGAGCTATGAATGGGAATGCTAATATTTTTTATGCACTCTTAGTGATACACACTCATACACTGCACAACTCTGTGTGTTACACTTTCCTGAACTTCGAATTGTGTGTGAAACGCAGTTCTGAGCCTTGACCACACCCATTATTTGGTATTATTTTACTTCTCTTCCCCAAGCGAGCAATGGCGAGATTGGGGGCAGTAGAGGTGGGATTGTGGGCGGGAGTGGGTGGGGCTGAGGGCGGGGAGTTGACTGGTGAGGGTGGGTCCCTGCATCTATTCTCTGAGAAAAAAAGCCCTGCACATATATACACACAGACAGACATGATGTCCATATATCAGATGTGTGACAATCTGCAGACACAGAAACCTCAGGACCTGAGAAGAGAAGAGAGAAGTCTGCCTGGTGTCCTGTTGCTATGGAAACGCCACTAAGCAACAGGCAAAGGGGTCCCTCACTTCTAGATCAGTATCCACCCTACATCATTGTACCCCCATACATTACTACCCCCCATACACCACTGCCCACCCATACATCATTGTACCCCCTAACATTACTGCCCCCCATATATTATTGTACCCCCATACATTACTACCCCCCCATACACCACTGCCCCCAATACATCATGTACCCCCTAACATTACTGCCCCCATACATCATTGTACCCCCTAACATTACTGCCCCCCATATATCATTGTACCCCTATACATTACTACCCCCCCATACACCACTGCCCCCCCATACATTACTGCCCCTCCCCCATACACCACTAGCCCCCTTACCTTACACAGCAGGGTTGTAGGATCAGGCTGGGATCTGGGAGGATGAATTGGGGATGTTCTCTCCTCTCTGAAAGCTAGGGGGTGGGACGAGTACCTAATGTCATTGGTTCTTAGGATACCAATGGCTCTAGCAACCAGTGGCAGCTGGAGGAGGAGTCTCAGAGCACTGCCCTAGGCTCTGTGATTGGTCTGGAGTAGAAGGGGGAATGTATACAGGGGCAGACAGGACAGGAGGACATCATTACCCCCATGTGTGCAGTGTGTGAGGGGGGCCCCATCCCTCTTAGGGGCTCCTGTACCCTGCACACATGGAGGACACCCCCCTGATCAGACGTTACACTTACCTGCTGGAATGGCGTTTCTGTCTCCATCAAGGTGGATGCGATGATCCTGACGCCCAGGTCCGGAGGCTGCCATCCTGGTAGTATTGGATGACTATAGAAGAGAACTAACACAAAATGTGATTAATAATCACAATAATGGCAACAACTTTTGATTGACAGCCAGACAGCCAATGACAAGAAGTTTAAAAGAAAACAGTGTATTGGCAGGATCAATATGGAGGGCTCAGCAAAGCACAATTATTGTGTGAAAGTTATTGATAATCTGCATATATAGCTGATTGATTTTGTTCATATCTCCAATATTTTCTGTATTCCCCATTCTAATTAGTAAACACTTTTAAAAATGACATTTTGTGGTTGAATTCCAATTTATTTATGACTACAGAGAGGCACCTAATTCAAACTAAACATATGATTTTCAGTTATGGGGGAACCAATGGGATGAATATTGTTTCATAGTTTTCATGTTTGCACAGAACTATTTGGGGCATTTTCCTTCATTTATGGGTGAAGTTGGAAGGATTATCACCATGGAAACGCTGTAATCTCGGTTCTAATTAGTGACAACTTTGAAAATGACATTTATGTTTGAAATTCCAAATAATCTATGACTACAAAGCTGCACCTGTTCAAGCTAAATGTATGCTTTTCGGGTATGGGGGGAACCAAGAGGATGAATATTGTTTCCTATATACCGTATATACTCGAGTATAAGTCGAGATTTTCAGCCCTTTTTTTTGGGCTGAAAGTGCCCCCCTCGACTTATACTGGAGTCACTGCCTTCTGTCTACATGATCAGCGTGTCATGCAGATAGACGGCGGCCAGCGTGTGATATTACCATTCGGCGGCCATTCACTGTTCAAAAGCCGTGCCTCCTTGTCTGTGATAGGCAGAAAACTCCATTTCCCAGCAGTCAGTGTACAGCCTATCACGGACATTCTCTCATCCTCGTCTGTGGTATGAGGATGAGAGAATGTCCGTGATAGGCTGACCGCTGACTGCTGGGAAATGGAGTGTTCTGCCTATCACGGATGAGAAGGAGGCGCGACTTTTGAACAGTAGAATGGCCGCTGAATGGTAATATCACAGGCTGATCGGTGCAGATCGGCACACGGAGGATGTAGATCGCCACAGGGACACATACACAGGTAGGTGACACATGCACATATACACAGGGACACATGCACACATACACAGGGACACATGCACACATACACAGGGACACATACACAGGTAGGTGACACATGCACACCTACAGAGGGACACATGCACAGGGCAAAGGGACACATGCACAGGGCACAGGGAGGTATACAGCTGCAGATGGGCATTGTTGACCCTCTTTTTCCACTTACAGTAGCTGCTGCATTTCTCCCCCTCGTCTTATACTCGGGTCAATAAGTTTTTCCCAGTTTTTTGTGGTAAATTAGGGCCTCGACTTATACTCGTAACGACTTATACTCGAGTATATACATTAAATAGGAAACAGACCGTGATGGCGAATCAGAAATGGTGTCAGACTTTAGTACCCTAGATTTTCCATAGGCAGCACTTTCAATGCCCCTATAGGTCATCCGTTTAGTGTTACAGAGAAGGTCTGGTGTTACTAATATCAGTCTCACTCCGGCATGCGCAGCGATATGTAACATGCGTATCGCAATTTGCGCTTTCATACACACATGCGTTTATGTTCATATATGTGTATATGTGGGGGTGGGGCCTCAAAAAAATTTTGGGGGGAATTTTATGTGCTTGGATGTAACTTTACATTTTTAGTATTTAAAAAAAAATGTTAATCAGATTTTTATTGAATGTATGTCCTTTTTCCCACAAATAGAGCTGACTTTTGGTAGTATTTGATCACCTCTGTGTTTTCTATTTGTCTATTTTCTGCGTCATAAAGAAAAAAAAAACTATATATTTTACTTTCTGCTATAAAACATATCCAAAAAAATGTAAAAAATTGAATTTCTTCATCAATTTAGGCCAATATGTATTCTGCTACATGCTTTTGGTAAAAAAAAAAAAAAAAAAAGATGTCCTTTTTTTCAGACAAATAGTGCTTTCTTTTGGTGTTATTTGATCACCTCTGCGTTTTTTTTTTTTTTGCCCCCCCCCAAAAAATGGAGTACCAGCTGCCACTATGTGTATATATACATGATCCGGCGCAGAGGTGCCACCCTGTAACAGTAAAATTGCTATGAGGCAGACCTTAAGTGGTTAATTCTTAAGGGCACCCCCACACATCTAGCAAAAGCGGGTGAGTTTGTGGGCGCCAAAATGCATGTTACCACAGTGCCAATTATAAAAATGGTGCCTGCGCTATTTTTGCAAGTTTCAAGCACATAGGGCAGCCCATTGAAATTACTGCGCTGCTCTAAACGTGATGCACAAGAACACAAAAAGAAAACGCAAGTTCAGACACACGTCATAGTGTGAAGGGGCCCTGACGGCTTCAGTCTCTCTAAAGTCAGAACTGTAAATTTGGGTATAATAGTGCTGGAAGGCCGGGGAATATTTTGGGAAGGGGTACAGGGATAATAGGCGCTGCCCTTATTTTTCTCATTTATGAACATTTTATGAAGCTATGCTGACCCGCTCTTCATATCTGACTCTTCTTCCCTTGTAAGAACAGCTTGTCTCTGATTCTGAATGGCAAAACTCGGTGATTTCCTTGTGGAGGGCTCCGTGTCATTTACACTGATGTTCAAGAGTGCTGAAGGAAAGAAAGTCCAATCACAAGAGAGAAAACTTAAGGGAATAAAAGTGCAGAGGAGAGATATGTCAAGTGTGGCTCAGTCCTTCTGACTTTCAGCTTTGTCTTTCTGCTTTCTTACAGTACCATTTCTAATCCCAACATACACTATATTAAAGTATTGGGGCGCCTACATTTACATGCACATGAACTTTAATGGCATACCAGTCTTAGTCCGTAGGGTTCAATATTGAGTTGGCCCACCCTTTGCAGCTATAACAGCTTCAACTCTTCTGGGAAGGCTGTCCACAAGTCCTGACCTTAGTCCAATAGAACACCTTTGGGATGAATGAGAGCGGAGACTGCGAGCCAGGCCTTCTCGTCACAAATGCTCTTTTGGAAGAATGGTCAAACGTTACCATAGACACATTCCTAAACCTTGTGGACAGCCTTTCCAGAAGAGTTGAGGCTGTTATAGCTGCAAAGGGTGGGCCAACTCAACATTGAACCCTACGAACTAAGACTGCAATGCCATTAAAGATCATGTGCTTGTAAAGGCAGGCGTCCCAATACTTTTGGTAGTATAGTGTTATGTAGATTTGTTTTTTTCACTGGTCATCATCATGTAATCTTTTTTTTTTAAACTTAGATGCCATTTCTATCCCCTGATGAAGATTTGTGAGAAACTAATTGAAACACATTGGGGCTTCTCCGGCAGGTTATACGTTTGAAGAAATTCAATTAAAATATACAGTTGTGTGAAAAAGTATTTGCCCCCTTTCTTTTTTTAAAATTTTTTTTTGCATGTTTGTCACACTTAAATGACTCAGATCATTAAACAAATGTTATTAATACACAAAGATAACCCAACTAAATGCAAAATGCAGTTTTTAAATGATGTTTTCATTTATTAAGACAAAAAAGCTGTCAAAACGTGAAAAAATAATTTCCCCCTAAACCTAATAACTGGTTGTGCCACTCTACCAGAGGGTATAGGGGTATTATAGCACATTGTATGTACTACTGAGTAGTAAAACCAGAGAATCGGGTTGAGTTTAGGACTCTGTGCAGGCTAGTCAAGTTCCTCCACCACAAACCCTACCAGAGGGTATAGGGGTATTATATCACATTGTATGTACTACTGAGTAGTAAAACCGGAGAATTGGTATGTTTTAGAACATGTTTGCTTTTAATTTTTTGTACAATTAAAATTTGTTCAGTTTATGTAAATTGCTTTTTTTGTTGATGTGTTAACCACTTCAGCCCCGGAAGAATTTACCCCCTTCCTGACCAGAGCACTTTTTGCGATTCGGCACTGCGTTGCTTTAACTGACAATTGCACGGTCGTGCGACGCGGCTCCCTTTTTTCCCCACAAATAGAGCTTTCTTTTGGTGGTATTTGATCACCCCTGCGCTTTTTATTTTTTGCGCTATAAACAAAAAAAGAGCGACAATTTTGAAAAAAAAAAACGCATTATTTTTTACTTTTTTGCTATAATAAATATCCCCCAAAAATATATAATTTAGCCCGATACATATTCTTCTACATATTTTTATTAAAAAAAACGCAATAAGCGATTATTGATCGGTTTGCGCAAAAGTTATAGCGTTTACAAAATAGGGGATAGTTTTATGGCATTTTTATTAATATATATATTTATTTTAAATGGCGGCGATCAGAGGTTTTTATTGTGACTGCAACATTTTTTGACACATTTTTGGGACCATTGTCATTTATACAGCAATCAGTGCTATACAAATGCACTGATTCCTGTGTAAATGACACTGGCAGTGAAGGGGTTAACCACCAGGTGGCAGTGTAGGGGTTAAGTGTGTCCTAGGGGCGTGTTTCTAACTGTGAGGTGCATGGCTGTGTGTGACATGTGACTGATCTCTGCTCCGATGACAGGGGGCAGAGATCCAGTGACACTGTCACTAGGCAGAACGGGGAGATGCTGATTACATCAGCATCTCCCCGTTCTTCCTCCCCGTGAGGCGATCACGGGTATCTCCACGGCGATCGAGTCCGCGGGACCCACGACCCGACTCACGGAGCTTACTGGGGCGCGCGCCCGCTGGCCGCCTCTTAAAGGGGAACGTACAGGTACGTGGTTTTGCTTGTATGAGCCCTTCTGCCGCAGTATATCTGCATGAGGTGGTCGGCAAGCGGTTAAAGTCCCATGGGAGTGAATGGAATTGTTATTAGACATGGAAGGAAATCTTTTCTAAGTGTACCCGCTAGTTAGGAAGAGAGGTGCATGTCTTAGAAAAAAAGACTGAAAGTGAAGCCGGATATTTATATCCAGAGCAAATAATGCTTGTAAGTTCAATCACATGGATGAGCCAAACTGCAATGAAATTCCACTGAAGAGCCAATGAGTAAAGCATACAACATTTATTAACATGCAACACATTTCAAAGCAAACATAGTTCCCTCTTCAGGAGCACTCCCGTTATTTCTGTCTGTATTGATATTGGAGAGGTCCCTCACTTCCTCACAACGTCACTGGGATCCATTAATGGTTTAACTCCCTGGCAGTATGATTATGTCAGATTTTTGCGTCTCAAAGCAGTACATTATTTTGCATGGAAATTTGGCGTTTTATATTGTAGGCCTGTAATTCTTAGGAATAACTCACTTAAATCTGTCCAAACAAGAGTCTAGTAGACATCCCGGGTTTGATAAAGTTTGAAACACGAAATCATGAATTATAATATAATAAATAACTATAAATAGTTATATTATATATATATTATATATTTATATTTATTATATAATTGTCTCTCTTGTTACTTTCAGCGTCTGATGACGATTTTCCCCATGAACCGCTATCGCTCAATTCTGTAAGTGTTCTAATTTACTATCGCTGTTTTCTAGCTGGTCTAAAACCACTTTTGATGTAAAGGGACGCTTTTTGGTTGCTATGGACATTCTCCAGTTTCCAGGCAGAAAGAACCGTCCACAACATTCCACTGAAACTGCCCTACTAAAACTCACAAATGCCCTACTAACTGTTAAAACCAATGGCCATTACTCCATACTCATACACTTAGACCTCTCTGCTGCCTTCGACACAGTTGACCACCTGCTCCTCCTCAGCAAACTACACTCCCTTGGCCTCTGTGATTCTGCTTTATCCT
Organism: Lithobates clamitans; assembly: GCA_037952925.1. Lineage (NCBI taxonomy): Eukaryota > Metazoa > Chordata > Amphibia > Anura > Ranidae > Lithobates > Lithobates clamitans. The sequence continues at coordinate 3,161,659 of JBBGZY010001371.1, forward strand.
TGTTCTCCTCCTACCTATATCAGTGCACTTTCAGTGTAACTTACAACTCCATCTCCTCTGCTCCTCTTCTTCTCTCTGTTGGGGTACCCCAAGGCTCCGTCCTTGGACCCCTCCTGTTCTTGTTCTATACCTCTTCCCTGGGCCAGTTGATAACCTCCCATGGCTTCCAATACCACCTTTACGCTGATGACACCTAGATCTATCTCTCCACCCCTCAACTCACCCCCTTGATCTCCTCACGGATCTCAAACTTACTCAATGACATATCGGTATGGATGTCACACCACTTTCTCAAACTCAATCTTTCTAAAACTTAGCTTGTTTTATTTCCTCCTTCCCGGTCTCCCCCATGACTTTACCATTAAGATCAACAGCACAACCATTGGTCCCTCCACACATGCCAGGGTGCTGGGTGTAATCCTTGACTCTGACCTCTCCTTTAGCCCCCACATCCAATCACTGGCTAAATCCTGCCGCCTTAACCTCCGCAACATCTCCAGAACTCGACCCTTCCTGACTAATGACACCACAAAGCAAACTTATTCACTCCTTGATTATTTCCCGCCTTGACTACTGCAACTCTCTCCTTAATGGCCTACTCTTATGCAAGCTATTTCCCCTTCAGTCTATTATGAATGCTGCTGCTAGACTAATCCACCTCACTAACTGATCCGTGACTGCTGTCCCTCTCTGCCAATCCCTTCACTGGCTTCCCCTACTGCACTGTATAAAATTCAAAATGCTAACCACAACATACAATGCCATCCACAACATTGCCCCAGCTACATCACCAACCTCATCCGCAGATATCTCCCTAACCTTCCCCTCTGCTCCTCCCAGGACCTCCTGCTCTCTAGCTCCCTTGTTACCTCTTCTCATGCTCGCCTTCAGGACTTCTCCAGAGCCTCTCTCATCCTCTGGAACTCCCTGCCCTGGTATATCCGATCGGCCCCTAACCTGTTCACCTTTAGGAGATCCCTGAAAACAATTTTTCAGGGAAGCCTATCCCACAACCACCTAACAACTGTCCCCGAGCCACCCCCATCAAATCTTTCCCCGCATCTATTACCTTTTGTACCACCTCCCCCCTCCCTTTAGAATGTAAGCTCTATAAGCAGGGCCCTCCTGTCCCTTCTGTATTGAACTGTACTGTAATTGTGCTGTCCCCCCTCTACATTGTAAAGCGCTGCGTAAACTGTTGGCACTATAAAAATCATGTATAGAAATAATAATAATAATATATAATATAAAAGTGCATGAAGGGCACTGGACAAAGCATTAGGGACAAAAGGGAGGTGACATGATTTGATACAGTAATGTAATCTGTAAGATTACAGAGTATTATGTAAGTTATGTATTTTTCACTTTTTGAAATTCCCGCCGGCTCCGCTTCCATGCGTCATGACGCTTGCAAAGAACAGAGCCCAGAACACAGAGCATCGGGCGGAGGATCCGGCGGAGAACACAGCGGGGGGGACATCGCAGGATCCTGGGGACAAGTTAAGTAACCTCTACCAGGATACTGCGATGCAGCCCTGAGTGTGTCTCCAGGTTACCACTTTTGGCACTGAAAATTAACCCCGAGCCACACTTGGGATTACCGCCAGGAAGGTTAATGACATCGACTGGGGGACCCCCACCCCTTTTATATATTAGATGTCACCCCCAGACCTATCATTTGGTGAAGGGACAGGACAAGATGTGTGTCAGCAGGAGCTGTTTTTTCTTCTTTCAGCAGGTCAGCTGGCATTGAGCTTGATGTAGATCTACATTGCTGTGATTGATGATGGATGTGCATCATGGGACATCATTTTTTTTTTTTTAATATCACTATTATACATGACATCCACCAGTGAAATACAAGGGAATCAAACACATGGTTCCCCTTCACACATTACCATAAATAATTCTGTCTTTTTCTGTGCTGAGGAATCAGATAGAAAGGAGATAAGGAAAATCAACCTTAAAGTGGGAGTAAACTCCCATACATGACTTTTGTAATAAGGCAGTGGCGGCTGGTGCTAAACTTTTTTAGGGGGCGGCAAACAAACCTTCCCAGGTCCACAATCACCCTTCCACGGTCCCCCGCACATACCCCTCTATGGTCCCCTCGCACTAAAAACCGTCATGGTCCCCCACACTCACCCCTCCACGGCCCCCCCCGCACTCACCCTGTCATGGTCCCCCACACTCACCCCTCCACGGTCCCCCACACTCACCCCTCCACGGCCCTCCGCACTCACCCCGTCATGGTCCCCCGCACTCACCCCTCCACGGCCCCCGCACTCATCCCTCCAATGTCCCCCACACACACCCCTCCCCTGTCCCCCGCACTCACTCCGACATGGTCCCCCCGCACTCACCCCTCCATGGTCCCATGCACTCACCCCGTCATGGTCCCCCACACTCACCTCTCCACGCTCCCCCGCATTCACCCCGTCATGGTCCCCTGCACTCACCCCTCCATGGTCCCCCCGCACTAAAAACCGTCATGGTCCCCCACACTCACCCCTTCACGGCCCCCCGCACTCACCCGTCATGGTCCCCCGCACTCACCCCTCCACGGCCCCCGCACTCATGCCTCCACTGTCCCCCACACACACCCCTCCCCGGTCCCCCGCACTCACTCCAACATGGTCCAACCGCACTCACACCGTCATGGTCCCCCGCACTCACCCCTCCATGGTCCCCTGCACTCACCCCGTCATGGTCCCCCGCAATCAGCCCTACACGGTCCCCTGCACTCACCCCTCCATGGTCCCCCACACTCACCCCATCATGGTCGCCCGTACTCACCCCTTCACAGTCCCCCTACGGCTCCCTCGCCTTCTCCTCCCGCCCTTTCCGATCCGCCTCCTGTCCTGATTGGCTGGGAGGAGAAGCCGGAAGACAATAGCGAATATTGATGAGCTAGTGTCACAGAGTACTGCGCTCTGAGCCCAACCTTTTTCAAGCCAATTACAGCCTTTAGGCTCTAATCATGTGGCTTTTTAAAAAAAAAAAAGCTATGAGTCTGGTGCCCTGCATGCATCCCCACATGCAAACTAGGGGGCGCCCCTGATGGACCGTCCGCTCCTGCCTATAGGTACTGTAAATATCTCCTAAACATGCACTATTTAGGAGATATTTAGTGTACATGCAGCCAGGGACATCACCGGGGGCATGTGCTCTAAAGGAACAGCCTCCTGGGCTGTTCCTTCAGAGTCCTGAGTCATACACGGTAGCTCCTGCATGCACGTCATCTCGGCTCCGGCCAATCACACAGCCGGAGTCTGCCAACTGGAAGGAAGATGGTTGGAGATTGTAGCCGTGTCAGCGGTGACATCTCGCCACTGGAAACCAAAACGTGTAGCGCTAAATAAATAATGCACCTTCAATAAACAAATAATGAGGTGAATATCCAGTGCTCTAAATACAAAAAATTGTCCGAAAAGAAAAACAAATAAATGTCCATCAATAGATTGAAAAATAAAGTCCGTACACATAGGGACTCTAATAATCACCACCTGTGAAGAATGTGTAAAATGCCATCACCAGCATATAGCTTTATGTAAAATATTCAGAAGATAATGCACAGCTGGTTCTTTAATAGTCCAACATATATATGTGTTGAATGATATATAGATGGACCAACTCTATGTATCACACCACAGTGTCTTCAAGAAAATGTGCAATTCCCGCAGCCAGTGAAGGTGGAGGCTTACCAGAGGGTTTGAACCCAAGACAGTATATACTGTAAGGGTCAAACCGGCTTGTATTGCTCACTGGCAATAGGGGGAAGACCTTGACAACCTGGAGATGAAGGGATCCCAGGGGGCTTCATAGACGTGTCTTCTCCAAATATAACGATGAATCTCTCAGCATATGGCTCATAAAGGATAGAGAAGGGGCCCCATAGTGTGATACCGTAAACAACGTATTTTTATTGTAAAAAAGAAATACACTTACATTTTAAGAAGATAAAAAAGCGCTTGTACATAAAAAGAAGGCGGCAGTGGAGTCCTCCCGATGCGTTTTGTCTAACAAGACTTCGTCTAGGGGTATCCATCCACTGCAGCCTGACTCCCTAATATAGGTACTGTAATCCTCATGATGTGACTCCAGCCCATTCAATTCCGTAAATTGGCACTTCCGGGTTGCCCAAGATGGCGGACCCGCGTGCGTTCCAAGCCTCAATTTCATGAGTGTACTGTGCGTTCCACCTCACCATAATGCAGCCCAATAATCCCAATATAACACAATATTGTTAAAACTCCTACTAATATGGCGAAAAGAAAGTGATATTATATCCAATACCCACTAATGGCCACTTCAGGGACCGTTCACTCTGGTTTAGCTAATCCCTCTCTTTTCTCCCCCCCTGTCCCCACAGCCCCCGCTGTGAAAATCTTCAGGGACCTTGTCTTACACGATTTAGCTAAATCACCAATGAAACGTACTCGCCATCCCCCACTGTCAAAAGGGGGAATGGAGTCCTTATGTGCACATAAAGATCTGGTGGTCCGCCCCGCGGACAAAGGAGGGGGAATAGTGATTTTAGATAAAAGCCAATACGAAACAGAAATGCATCGTATTTTGAATGAACCAGCCACCTATCGAATATTATCCAATAATCCCACAAATACATATAAGCAACATCTTCAACAGCTGGTTTCAAAAGGCTATGAATTGAATATCTTGAACAAAAGAGAAAGAGATTTTTTGATCCCCACAGCACCCCGGATCCCTACTATATATTATCTACCGAAAATCCACAAAAATCCAGTCTGCCCTCCGGGTAGGCCAATTGTGAGTTGTATCAATTCCATCACAGCTAGAGTAGGTAAATATATAGATTTTTTTCTACAGCCCCTAGTGAAGAAAACACCCTCTTACCTGAAAGACACCAGTTCCACAATTAGACTCCTCGAAAATATCAACATACAAGATGGCTATATTATGGCCACTGCTGACGTGGCATCATTGTACACGTGCATACCACACGATAAGGGTATTGAGGCTGTTAAACATTTCTTAGCCCGTGAACACTCTCTGGCGTCATTTCAATGCGACTATCTCGTGGAGTTACTTGAGTTCGCAGCCAAACACAATTACTTTTGGTTCAATCATAATTTTTATCTCCAACAATGCGGAGTGGCTATGGGGGCGAAATTCGCACCTAGTCTCGCGAACTTATTTATGGCCAAATGGGAGGAGGATGTCGTCTATACTCATGAAACCAGTTCCTTGGTGCTATGGACTAGGTACATAGACGACATCCTCCTCCTATGGAGTGGAACTATGAAAAATCTCGAGGAGTTCTTTGAGTGTTTGAATGCTAATGATAGAGGCATCTCTCTATCTTATGAAGCTAGTGAAACTAAAATCCATTTTTTGGACCTACAGATAGAAATAGTAGATAAACAATTCAAATTCAGCACATATTTCAAACCCACAGACCATAATGGTTTTATTCCTGTAGACAGTTGCCACCATGCGTCATGGCTGAATGCAGTCCCGCGTAGTCAGTTCTTGAGACTTCGTCGGAACTGCACGGATACAGAAGTATTTCTTGAACAAGCAGAAATTCTGAAATTCAGATTCTTGGACAAGGGATATGATACACATAGCCTGGATTATGAAATCCAAAGGGCTACTAATACAGATAGGAAATCTCTACTGGAAGTCAAACCTAAGAGAGAACCTGACGAGAAGTTTAGGTGGGCCATGTTGACAACTTTTTCAACACAACATAGACAAATTAAAAATATTATGAGGAAACATTGGGGTGTCCTCAAGCAAGATAATATTCTGGGCCCACTTATCCCAGAAGAAGCCAAGGTTATCTTTAAAGGTGTACCATCCATACAAGGTTGGATAGCCCCTAACACCATTAATGCCCCCACCCGTCCTTCTTTCTTTCATGATTGGACTGGCTTCTTTCCATGCGGGAAGTGCATTGTATGCCAGCACAACACCGTGAGGACTCGTAAAGTGACGGAGTTCACTTCCATGGTGACGGGAAGGAGATACACTATAAAACCATTTTGCACATGCAGCACCAAATATATAGTGTATCTCATTACCTGCCCCTGTCACAAACAATATATAGGCCGCACTACTAGGACATTCTCTATAAGAGTGGGGGAACCCATCGCCCTGATTAAAAGCAGAGACCCTAAACATACGGTCCGGAGGCATTATAAAGAATTCCATGATGGAAATCCAGACGGATCACAGTTTGTCATCATTGACAAATATACACCACCATGGAGAGGGGGTGCCAAAACCAGGGGGGTATCCCGTCTGGAAATGTTCTGGGCATATGAGCTACAGACATTTGCCCCTCTAGGGCTAAACGTGGAGATAGATGTCAATGCTTTTATAGATCAATCATAATATATAGAGTTTGTGGTTTGCCGTTATACTTGTATGTTCTGATTGTACGTGATTTCTGTCTTTGGGTTGTAACAATTGATTCGAATTGTATACATTTATGTAAATCCAGTTCATTGAATTCCCTGTGCTTAAGATGCTGTATGTGCTATATACACATGCAGCATTTCATATTTATATTCAACTTGATTATTTCCATTTGGCTACTGATATAACCATAATCTTTATCCAGATTATTGTTTTTTTCATTTAATTTACCAAAACGGAAATATAGAAAGGCATAGGATAATATACCCTCATACATATGGGTGCCTATCTGGGTTAATTTCTTTTTCCCCCACAGTTTTTAAAACCAAGTGGTTTAATTACCCTATTATGTATTTACATTATTATGACTGAATAACAAAAGTTCTTCTCATGAGTAATCGTGTTGACACAATTGAAGCCTGTGCCGCTGTACTTTTTTGATGTATGGCGTGCGGTGGAACGCATGCTTCCGGTTAATCAACTGGAGTTGAAACGCAAGCCACTCCAGAACGAGGCTTATTGAAGCGCACTTCCGCACCGAAAGCTTCCGGTCAACCAGAGTTGAAACGCAAGCCACTCTAGAACGAGGCTCACAGAAGCGCACTTCCGCTCCCGCGTCGTGACGTCACAACGTCATATCGCGGGACTTGCCGTGAATCGTCTCCACACACACAAGGAGACAGTCATCACTGTAATTATAAGACATTAGAGGGCATTGGATATAATATCACTTTCTTTTCGCCATATTAGTAGGATTTTTAACAATATTGTGTTATATTGGGATTATTGGGCTGCATTACGGTGAGGTGGAACGCACAGTACACTCATGAAATTGAGGCTTGGAACGCACGCGGGTCCGCCATCTTGGGCAACCCGGAAGTGCCAATTTACGGAATTGAATGGGCTGGAGTCACATCATGAGGATTACAGTACCTATATTAGGGAGTCAGGCTGCAGTGGATGGATACCCCTAGACGAAGTCTTGTTAGACGAAACGCATCGGGAGGACTCCACTGCCGCCTTCTTTTTATGTACAAGCGCTTTTTTATCTTCTTAAAATGTAAGTGTATTTCTTTTTTACAATAAAAATACGTTGTTTACGGTATCACACTATGGGGCCCCTTCTCTATCCTTTATGAGCCATATGCTGAGAGATTCATCGTTATATTTGGAGAAGACACGTCTATGAAGCCCCCTGGGATCCCTTCATCTCCAGGTTGTCAAGGTCTTCCCCCTATTGTCAGTGAGCAATACAAGCCGGTTTGACCCTTACAGTATATACTGTCTTGGGTTCAAACCCTCCGGTAAGCCTCCACCTTCACTGGCTGCGGGAATTGCACATTTTCTTGAAGACACTGTGGTGTGATACATAGAGTTGGTCCATCTATATATCATTCAACACATATATATGTTGGACTATTAAAGAACCAGCTGTGCATTATCTTCTGAATATTTTACATAAAGCTATATGCTGGTGATGGCATTTTACACATTCTTCACAGGTGGTGATTATTAGAGTCCCTATGTGTACGGACTTTATTTTTCAATCTATTGATGGACATTTATTTGTTTTTCTTTTCGGACAATTTTTTGTATTTAGAGCACTGGATATTCACCTCATTATTTGTTTATTGAAGGTGCATCATTTATTTAGCGCTACACGTTTTGGTTTCTATTGGTTTATTTGGCAATTATTCTTTTTGCTGTGTTAGCGGCTCACAATTTAGCAATTTTACTACTGGTACATCTCGCCACTTGAAAGGCTTTGTTCTAAAGTACATTTCACATAATCTGCTAGTCTGCGATGCACACTAGCACATTATGGCCTTACCTTGCAGGTTAAAAGAAAAAAAAATCGTTGGAGGTTTACTACCACTTTAAGTGCCTTGTAGAGTTGCAAGGATTTTGGTATTGTATCGGGTAAAAGACAAAACTATACATGAACTTTAATGCATTACATTGCATAATTACTAAAAGAACTGAAGAGGAAACTATAGCATCTGTCATTTTTGGAAATTGGGGGAAAACTAATATGTGTATGTGTAATATGTGTAACCACTTTCTGACCTTTGAACTCTGCATCTCTTACTACTGACCGATGAACTCTGACCTTTGAACTCTGTGTTACTTTCTTCTCACCCCTGAACTCTGTGTGACATAATACTGATCTCTAAACTCTGCATCACTTACTGCTTACCTCTGGAGCCTGTGCCAATTACTAATGACCATTGAACCCTGTACCATCTACTATCCTATCAAATTGTATGTGAAAAAACCCAAAAGGTCATGGATTATCTCGGTACCCCAAAGTCAGAGATCAAAGCAATTTTAAAAAGTCAAAGTTTATTAAAAACATTTAAAAAATACAAAGCTCATCATTTAAAATGATCATTGTATAGAACACCTCTGTAGATGTGCCGTAGTTGCCATGCTTGATGTATCCAACTCCACTGATGCACACTCCAAGATACAGATGTAGGGGAACATACAAGCAGCAAACCCTCTACATGTTTCAAGGCAATGGCCACTTTTTCAGGAGGAATGAGGGGCTTAAAATATCTAAAAAGAAACAATTCATTACTCAAAAAGTAAAAAATAGCATAACAAAGACATTGATATACAAGTAAGTTGTTAACACAACATTAAGACATCAAGAGCGCCAGTGTTTCAGGTGGCCGCCAGGACTTACCCAAATCCAGAGGTAAGACCCAAGCTTGTGGGACCCACTATCAACCAGAGGATATTTTATGATTCTGACTAGAAGAATAAAATACTTTCAAATACTTTGGATAAAGTGTGTGTGATGTCACTGTGTCTGATCTCCCACTGCACATGTGCGGGAAAACCCATGCATGTGCAGTGCCCAAAAGGAAGCCGTTTACAGGCGGGGCGAAAGTCCCCTTGAGCATCAATACAGGCATGGGAGAGGCAAAGTCTGGGGCCAAAGTAATCCTGCCCAGCACCGCCCCCTCCATTGAGAGAGCTCCCGTCTGCTGCAGAAAAAGCAAGGCAACCAGCCGAACTCGCCAACTTGTGGCATCTCCTTCAGACAATCACAGTGGTCATGTGATTGGAAATGTTTTTTTTCTTGAATTCCCTAATTTTATTTTTCACGCTGAACCTGAACTTTAACAGAGTTGCACATAACTTTTTTATTATTATTAAATACCCTTTCACAACTTCGGCTGCAGTTCTTCCACTTTAATGTGTCCCACCTAGGTGACAATGACATCACAGGTACGGTGATCCGGTAACCGTTAACCACAATAGACTGGCGTCTTCTATCTTCTATCTATATACAGGCTGGCACAGCCCTTTGTTTTATGTTTCCTTGACTTTGGGATTTAACCAGTAATAGGGTAAAACTTTCAGAATGACCATAGTATGACCATATTAAATATTCTCATAATAATGCCTTTGTGAGGCCTCATTCACACTTGAAAATGGAGCTGTCATGAATTAGCTGTGAAAACCCCAATTAGATGTGGGGACAGCCCGATCGAAAGCAATGGAAGGCCAACAATTCGGCAGCTTCTCTTAGCTGCTCCAAAGTAATTGCTGATGGTGCAATTTCCTGTGGTTGGTTGTCCCTGGATGCCCTGAAGAATTTGTGTCTAGGGATGACCAATCACAGGTGATTGCTCCATTCATGATTACACGGAAGCGCTAATGTTTACATTTGGGAGCTGTCAGCCTCTCATTGATTTCAGTAGGGCTCTACATCCACAGAAGATCTGTGGTTAGTTCTCCAAGATGTTCGGAACAACCTAACTGCCGAGGTCCTTCAAAAACTGTTTGTAAGTGTACCTAGAAGAATTGATGATGTTTTGAAATCAAAGGGTGGTCACACCAAATTATGACTTAATTTGGATTTCTCTTCTGTTCATTTACTTTCTGCTTTGTTAATTGAACCATTGTGCATACAAATACAATATTCAATGGAACTGTGAAAAACGCAAAAACCTCTGAAAAGTGAAATGACACTCTGAAGAACATGCTCAATAGTGAAATAAAATAACTAATATCCCTCTGAAGGGTGATTCTAACACTCAGTGACCACTATAAATATAAGATCAGTTTTCAATAAAACAAAAGGTCTTCTGAAAAGTGAACCCCATGCAAAACAATAGTGAGCTCAAACCTGTATAAGTGGGATATCTTGATAATTCCACTCTCAGCGTGAATCCTCCACAAACACTGAACTCACTGAGGCTTCCCAGAGCATATCCCACCTCCGCATGGGAAGTCACTGACAGCTTTTGTGTCAAGAAAGATGCTCCTCAGCACCGGGGTACATGGGGGGGATCTTGGGTGATACAAAAGCTGTCTTCCCATGTGGAGGTGGGATATGCTCTGGGAAGTCTCAGAGATTTCTGTGTGTGTGTGGAGGAGACATGCTGAGAGTGGAATTATCAAGATATCCCGCTTATACAGGTTTAAACTCACTCTTCAGAGGACTATTGTTTTGTTTTAGAGGACTTAAAGATGCATGGTCATTGACAAAGGCCAGCATCCCCCGCCAAGTTGTTTACATTCAGCTGCCAGACGGAGAGCTATAATTTTCAGCAAGTGTCCAGCCAGAGATGATTGTTGCATGATTGTGTCATGTGTCAGGTTGATATGTTTGCGTCAGCGGTCGTCAGGGCATCGTAACGTGTGATTGACTTTGGACTTACATTGTGGACCATTTCTTTTGCTTTTTTGAATAAAATACTTTTTCTATACAGTCTGTGTGTTTATTTACTTTGTATTGTTTTTTCGGATTAGTACCATGTACCCCTTGCTCATTCATATTGTGAGGGGGGGGGGGGGGTTGGATACCTGGTTGCTCCTTTCTCAAAGTGGGGTTCCAGGTTGAGGTTCTGATGTTTTTCCTCTGCAAACTCCCACATCCTTTGGGCCAGGTATGTGGGGATGGGGCCCTATTCCACATCAAAATGTTGAGGGCAAGTGGCCTGGTATGGCTCAGAAAGGGGGGAAGCAGCACGCTCACTGACCTTCCTTTTCCTGATCAGTCAGGCTGCGTGCCTGGAAAAAGGTCTGGTATAGATTTTGGAGGGCCTCAGAGTTATTTTGTTGGGTTTTTTTGTGGGGATTCCCCTTACAATCAATACCATTCCTATACCAGGATAAAAATCTGGTATATATTTTGGGAAGGACCCCACACCATTTTGTTTGATGGGGACAAGGGCTTCATCCGCCTATTCCTATTTTGGTGAAGTTGAAGGTCTGGGAGGGGGGGCATTGGTGGGGGTGACTTATTGGAATCTGGAAGCCGCCTTCAAAAAAGGGGGCCCCCAGTTATCTGACCCCCCCCCACATGAATAAGTAAGGGGTACATAGAACTCCTTGTTACTCATTGACAAAAACAAAAATCAGAAAGTAAATAAATACAAAGACATAATGTAATCCAGTGCTGTAGATCCATCATCAATCCCAATGAACACTGACACACCAGCATAAACATGGCTGTGCTGACGATCCTCTCCGACAAGACTCTCTCCACAAGTGGCAGGTCCCTTGCCGGGCGCCTGATTATCAACAAACTGGCTGGATGTCCTCACTGACCAAATATGGTCATGGCATAGTTGTTCAATGATATCACATGTGATGCCTTCCGACTTGTTTACAATTTGAAACAAGCTGACTGGCTGGTGGCCGTAAGGTCTCATTTTGTGTCAGTAGTAAAACAACAGCTAAATGAATTACTTCAAGCTGCAGGAGCTTGGGTGGCTGGGCACACTGGTTTTACAGTATATGTCCTTTTATTCACCTGTTCCACAAATTCTAAGTAGCTAAGATTCGGGTTGAAATTATATTGACTCAAACCCAAAGCTCATCTTTAATGGTTACAGCGTTGATCAATCACTAGTCTTGGTCACTGTTGGCTTCTCTCTATGAAACAGTATACTAAACATACAAAGTTTAATTGCCATCATCCCTTCTTATTTTGTGTAGAAAATCATGCCGCTGTATTTCATTTAATACACAAAGTAATCTGAGTGCATTTTTTAATCATCACTGTTCATTAGGGATGAGCCGAGCACCCCCCGGTTTGGTTCGCACCAGAACCTGCGAACGGACCGAAAGTTCACGCAAACTTTAGAACCCCGTTAAAGTCTATGGGACTCAAGCGTTCAAAATCAAAAGTGCTAATTTTAAAGGCTAATATGCAAGTTATTGTCCTAAAAAGGATTTGGGGACCTGGGTCCTGCCCCAGGGGACATGTATCAATGCAAAAAAAAGTTTTAAAACAACCTTTTTTTCGGAAGCAGTGATTTTAATGATGCTTAAAGTAAAAAAAAAAGTGAAATATTCCTTTAAATATCGTACCTGGGGGGTGTCTATAGTATGTGTGAAGTGGCACGTGTTTCCCGTGTTTAGAACTGTCCCTGCACAAAATGACATTTCTAAAGGAAAAAAAGTCATTTAAAACTGCTTGCGGTTTTAATGTAATGTCTGGTCCTGGCAATATGGATGAAAATCAATGAGACAAACGGCATGGGTACCCCCCCAGTCCATTAAGCCCTTTGGGTCTTGTATGGATGTTAAGGGGAACCCCGCACCCAAATTAAAAAAAGGAAAGGCGTGGGGCCCCCAGGCCCTATATACTCTGAACAACAGTATACAGGCGGTGCAAACAAGACAGGGACTGTAGGTTTGTTGTTAAGTAGGGATGAGCTTCGAGTTCGAGTCGAACTCATGTTCTACTCGAACATTGGCTGTTCGCAAGTTCACCGAACAGCGAACAATTTGGGGTGTTCGCGGCAAATTCGAATGCCGCGGAACACCCTTTAAAAGTCTATGGGAGAAATCAAAAGTGCTAATTTTAAAGGCTTATATGCAAGTTATTGTCATAAAAAGTGTTTGGGGACCCGGGTCCTGCCCCAGGGGACATGGATCAATGCAAAAAAAAGTTTTAAAAACGGACGTTTTTTCAGGAGCAGTGATTTTATTAATGCTTAAAGTCAAACAATAAAAGTGTAATATCCCTTTAAATTTCGTACCTGGGGGGTGTCTATAGTATGCCTGTAAAGGGGCGCATGTTTCCCGTGTTTAGAACAGTCTGACAGCAAAATGACATTTGGAAGGAAAAAACTCATTTAAAACTACCCGCGGCTATTGCATTGCCGACAATACACATAGTTCATTGATAAGAACGGCATGGGAATTCCCCACAGGGGAACCCCGAACCAAAAAAAAAAAAAAAAAAATGATGTGGGGGTCCCCCTAAATTCCATACAAGGCCCTTCAGGTCTGGTATGGATATTAAGGGGAACCCCAGCCAAAATTTAAAAAAAAAATTGACGTGGGGTTCCCCCTAAATTCCATACCAGACCCTTCAGGTCTGGTATGGATTTTAAGGGGAACCCCGCGCCAAAAAAAAAAAAAAAAACGGCGTGGGGTCCCCCTAAAAATCCATACCAGACCCTTATCCGAGCACGCAACCTGGCAGGCCGCAGGAAAAGAGGGGGGGACGAGAGTGCGGCCCCCCCCCCTCCTGAACCGTACCAGGCCACATGCCCTCAACATTGGGAGGGTGCTTTGGGGTAGCCCCCCAAAACACCTTGTCCCCATGTTGATGAGGACAAGGGCCTCATCCTCACAACCCTGGCCGGTGGTTGTGAGGGTCTGCGGGCGGGGGGCTTATCGGAATCTGGAAGCCCCCTTTAACAAGGGGACCCCCAGATCCCGGCCCCCCCCCTGTGTGAAATGGTAAGGGGGTACTTACCCCTACCATTTCACTAAAAAACTGTCAAAAATGTTAAAAATGACAAGAGACAGTTTTTGACAATTCCTTTATTTAAATGCTTCTTCTTTCTTCCTTCATCTTCTTCTTCTTCCTTCATCTTCTTCTTCTTCTGGTTCTTCCTCCGGCGTTCTCGTCCAGCATCTTCTCCGCGGCGTCTTCTATCTTCTTCTCCTCGGGCCGCTCCGCACCCATGGCATTAGGGGGGAGGCTCCCGCTCTTCTCTTCATCTTCTTCTTCTTCTTTTTCTTCTTCTTCTTCTTCCTTCTTCTCTTCTTCTCTTCTTCCTGTCTTCTCCGGGCCGCTCCGCAATCCATGCTGTGGCATGGAGGGAGGCTCCCGCTGTGTGACGGCGTCTCTTCGTCTGACGGTTCTTAAATAACGGGGGGCGGGGCCATCCGGTGACCCCGCCCCCCTCTGACGCACGGTGACTTGAGGGACTTCCCTGTGACGTCACGGGGAATGCCACAGGGAAGTCCCGTCATGTGTGCGTCAGAGGGGGGCGGGGTCACCGGGTGGCCCCGCCCCCCGTTATTTAAGAACCGTCAGACGAAGAGACGCCGTCACACAGCGGGAGCCTCCCTCCATGCCACAGCATGGATTGCGGAGCGGCCCGGAGAAGACAGGAAGAAGAGAAGAAGAGAAGAAGGAAGAAGAAGAAGAAGAAAAAGAAGAAGAAGAAGATGAAGAGAAGAGCGGGAGCCTCCCCCCTAATGCCATGGGTGCGGAGCGGCCCGAGGAGAAGAAGATAGAAGACGCCGCGGAGAAGATGCTGGACGAGAACGCCGGAGGAAGAACCAGAAGAGCCAGAAGAACCAGAAGAAGAAGAAGATGAAGGAAGAAAGAAGAAGCATTTAAATAAAGGAATTGTCAAAAACTGTCTCTTGTCATTTTTAACATTTTTGACAGTTTTTTAGTGAAATGGTAGGGGTAAGTACCCCCTTACCATTTCACACAGGGGGGGGGCCGGGATCTGGGGGTCCCCTTGTTAAAGGGGGCTTCCAGATTCCGATAAGCCCCCCGCCCGCAGACCCTCACAACCACCGGCCAGGGTTGTGAGGATGAGGCCCTTGTCCTCATCAACATGGGGACAAGGTGTTTTGGGGGGCTACCCCAAAGCACCCTCCCAATGTTGAGGGCATGTGGCCTGGTACGGTTCAGGAGGGGGGGGGGGCCGCACTCTCGTCCCCCCCTCTTTTCCTGCGGCCTGCCAGGTTGCGTGCTCGGATAAGGGTCTGGTATGGATTGTTAGGGGGACCCCACGCCGTTTTTTTTTTTTTTTTTGGCGCGGGGTTCCCCTTAAAATCCATACCAGACCTGAAGGGTCTGGTATGGAATTTAGGGGGAACCCCACGTCAATTTTTTTTTTTAATTTTGGCTAGGGTTCCCCTTAATATCCATACCAGACCTGAAGGGCCTTGTATGGAATTTAGGGGGACTCCCACATCATTTTTTTTTTTTAATTTTGGTTCGGGGTTGCCCTGTGGGGAATTCCCATGCCGTTTTTATCAATGAACTTCTATGTGTATTGTCGGCAATGCAATAGCCGCGGTAGTTTTAAATGTGTTTTTTCCTTCAAAATGTCACTTTGCTGTCAGACTGTTCTAAACACGGGAAACATGCGCCCCTTTACAGGCATACTATAGACACCCCCCAGGTATGAAATTTAAAGGGATATTACACTTTTATTGTTTGACTTTAAGCATTATTAAAATCACTGCTCCTGAAAAAACGGCCGTTTTTAAAACTTTTTTTTGCATTGATTCATGTCCCCTGGGGGAGGACCCGGGTCCCCAAACACTTTTTATGACAATAACTTGCATATTAGCCTTTAAAATTAGCACTTTTGATTATTCATGTTCGTGTCCCATAGACTTTAACGGCGTTCGCGTGTTCGAACGAATTTTTTTCCTGTTCGCATGTTCTGGTGCGAACCGAACAGGGGGGTGTTCGGCTCATCCCTATTGTTAAGTAGAATCTGTTTGTAATTTTGAACTGGTACATTTTTAAAGTGTAGATCCAGCCAAAAAATCTATTTTTAAGCTTTTTGGAAAATATAGGGAAGGGTTATCACCCCTGTAACATTTGTTTTGCTGTCTGTGCACCTCTTTGGAAGATTTCACCTCACTTTCTGTCCCAATGACAAATGTTTTTTGAAAATTTGGGATTTTTAGTGAATCAAGCATTGGTGATAAAGCATCAGTGGAGAGGAGACACGTTTTTCCCATATTAACTCTTACAGGAGAGAATTTCCCTTCCTAGGGGTAGATTTCATCTCACTTCCTGTTGTTTCCTTCCGCTTGCAAGTAGGAGTCGTTTGTAAGTTGGATGTTTGAAAGTAGGGGCCTGCCCCATATACTCTGCAGAAATTTGGGCCTTAGGTGTTGCCACAACACTGTAAGCCCTCACAGTTACTTTTGGTGGGCGCTGGAATGCCCTGCTGTGAACTATTATATCAAGAATTGTAATTACATGCCATTGTTGAACAGTGGTAGAAAAACTGGGCCTTTGGTGGTGGTGGTGCTGGTGCCACAACACTAAGTCCTCGCAGTTACTCTTGGTGGGTGCTGAA
This sequence comes from Lithobates clamitans, assembly GCA_037952925.1. Lineage (NCBI taxonomy): Eukaryota > Metazoa > Chordata > Amphibia > Anura > Ranidae > Lithobates > Lithobates clamitans. Next base: position 3,178,383 of record JBBGZY010001371.1, read on the forward strand.
ACGGGCCCTGCTGTGAAATATTATATCAAGAATTGTAATTACATGCACCTGCTGAACGGGGGCAGAAAAATTGGGCCTTTGATGGTGGTGGTGGTGTTACCACAACACTGTAAGCCCTCACATTTACTCTTGGTGGGCGCAGGAATGGGCCCTGCTGTGAAATATTAGATCAAGAATTGTAATTACATGCACCTGTTGAACAGGGGCAGAAAAATTGGGCCTTAGGCACTGGTGCCACAACTCTGCAACCCCTCACAGATACTCTAGTTGGAGCGCAGGAATGAGCCCTGCTGCAAAGTATTGCATCAAAAATTGTAATTACATGCTCCTGTTAACCAGGGGCAGAAAAATTGGGCCTTAGGCACTGGTCCCACAACACTGCAACCCATCACAGATACTGTAGTTGAGCGCAGCAACGAACCCTCCTGCAAAATATTGCATCAAAAATTGTAATTACACGCCCCTGTTAAACAGGGGCTGAAAAATTGGGCCTTAGGCACTGGTGCCACAACACTGCAACCCCTCACAGATACTCTAGTTGTAGCACAGGAATGAGCCCTGCTGCAAAGTATTGAATCAAAAATTGTAATTACACGCCCCTGTTAAACAAGGGCTGAAAAAATTGGGCCTTAGACACTGGTGGCGGCGCCCAGAACCAAAAATGTTCTTACAAGCTATCAGCATGATCATTGAGGAGGAAGAGGATAGTCACTCAGCATAACATGATAGTCACTCAGCATCAGCATAAGCAGTCTTGAAGGGACCGAGTCGGTGGACAGGCGCACCCTGTGATTGGTTACAAAGCCTCCAGCAGCACTGAATGTGCGTTCTGAAAGAACGCTGGATGCAGGACAGGCCAGTAGCTCAATTGCATACTGTGCAAGCTATGGCCAGTGATCCATCCTCAAGAACCAGTAACCCAGAGGATTTTCGGTGGGAAAGGTGTCAAAGTCTTATCTTGCCCCTAGGTATTCCTGCACCATGTGAATCAGACGCTGGCGATGGTTGCTGGAACTGATCATACCTTGGGGCTGCGGACGAAAAAATTGTCTGAACGCATCGGTCAGACGGCCACCTTCTCCACCATTCCTTCTGTGACTGACCGAAGCCTTAGCAACACGTTGTCCAGGAGGACCAGGAAATTGTAACCTCCCAGGCTCTGGAAATGCATTGCACAAACCTTTCTGCAAGGCCTCCTGAAAATGTTTCATCCTCTGCTCCCTCTGCGACGGTATGTCCGCAACCTTACCCTTGTAACGTGGATCAAGGAGGGTTGCCAGCTAGTAATGATCTCTCTCCTTGATACCACGAATACGAGGATCCTTCCACAGGCTTTGCAGGATCAGGGAGGCCATGCAGCGTAGGTTTGCTGAGGCATTCGGTCCTGAGTCCTCTGGGTCACTAAGGATGACATGATCCGCAGCCACCTCCTCCCAGCCACGTACAAGTCAATGGGTTTCTTCGGACTGTAAATGATCCCTTGAAGACTGCTGCTGATGCTGAGTGCTAGGCTCCACCTCCATGCTGACACAATCCTCCTCCTCCTCCTCTTCCTGTGTGATTGGCAGGCACGCAGGGACACTGTCTGGATAAAGGGGGCCTTGAGAGGTAAGGAAGTCCTCCTCTTCCTGCCTCTGTTCTGCCTCAAGTGCCTTGTCCAATATTCCACGCAGCGTGTGCTCCAACAGGTGGACAAGAGGAACAGTGTCACTGATGCATGCACTGTAACTGCTCACCATCCTCGTGGCCTCCTCAAATGGTGACAGGACAGTGCATGCATCCCTGATCATAACCCACTGGCGTGGGGAAAAAAAAACAAGCTGGCCCTCTGCCCTCTGCTGTGTGTGCAGCTGCTGCAGCATGGCCAACGTTGAGATCCACCTGGTGGGCATGTCACAGTTTAGGCGGTTCTTGGGCAGGTTAAATTCCTTTTGGAGGTCAGCCAGCCGAGCACTGGCATTATATGACCGGCGAAAATGCACACAGACTTTCCTGGCCTGCCTCAGGACATCCTGTAAGCCCGGGTACCTGCCCAAGAACCGCTGCACCACCAAGTTAAGGACGTGAGCCAAACAGGGCACATGGGTCAGTTGTCCCTGTCGGAGGGCGGAGAGGAAGTTGGTGCCATTGTCACAAACCCCCATTCCTGGCTTAAGCTGGCGTGGCAATAAACACCTCTGAGCCTGCCCCTGCAGAGCTGACAGAATCTTTGCCCCAGTGTGGCTCCTGTCCCCCAAGCACACCAGCTCAAACACCGCATGGCATCTTTTTGCCCGCGTACTTGCGTAGCCCCTTGAACGCCTACGGAGCACCGCTGGTTCCGAGGAAAAAGCACAGGAAAAGGCCATGGAGGAAGAAGAAGAGGAGGGGGAGGAGGACAGAGGTGTGTCAGAATCACCAGTAGTAGCATTTTGGAGGCGTGGTGGCGGAACAACCTCCAACACTTCTGCACCTTGTCCTGCATCCTTCCCAGCTGCCAGCAGAGTCACCCAATGCGCCGTGAAAGATAGGTAACGTCCCTGTCCATGCCTGCTGGACCATGAGTCAGTGGTAATATGCACCTTACCGCTGACCGCCCTGTCCAGCAAGGCCAAGACATTGCCTTCCACATGCTGATAGAGAGCCGGAATCGCCTTCCGTGAGAAAAAGTGGCATTTGGGAACCTGCCACTGAGGAACCGCACATTCCACAAACTCACGGAAGGGGGCAGAGTCTACCAACTGAAAAGGCAGCAGTTGAAGTGCTAGCATTCAACCGCTGGGCACGTGGATGGCTGGGAGCAAACTTCTTTCGGCGGTGCAGCAGCTGGGGCAGGGAAATTTGCCGGGTACAATCTGACGTCGGTGTACCGATAGCAGATTGCCTGCAAGTACTTGGCTGTGACACACCTAATTCTACACCTTCATTCCTCTCAGTGCAGGTTTCAGAGAGGACTGAAGGTATAGTGGGGTTGGAGATCCCAGCTGATGAGGAGTAAGGAGAGGTCCGCTTTGTTCTTTGGTGTGGGTCTTTTAGGTACGCTTGCCAACTAACTGCATGGCAGGTCGACATATGTCTGGTCAAGCATGTGGTGCCCAAGAGGGTGATGTTTTGGCCACGCGAGATACGCTTGCCCATGCCAAAGAACTTTTGGAATAACATGCAGAGACAGCAGCGCCCTGCACATGCGGAGCTCTGCAGTGTGATGCAGTCGGTGTGCTGCCCTTAAGCTGGCCCCTGGAGGGCATCCTGCCTCGTTGGAGATGAGCCTCCTCCTCCACTCTCCTATCAGGCACCCACGTGGAGTCAGTGACTTCCTCATCATCCCCTCCCTCCTCATCACTGGAGCAAACCTGGCAGTATGCTGGAGCTGGGGGAACATGACTGCCAGATTGCTGTCCTTCTTGGGCACCCCCTCTCTCTGGGCTCACGTTACTGCCTTCCTCTAGCTGGGTACCATCATCGGAGCCTTCAAAACGCTGGGCATCCTCCTGGAGCATGTACCCAACACTGTGGTCAAACAGTTCGGGGGACTCATCAGGAGGACATGGTGGGGCTAGGGAAGGAGTGACTGATGCCATTGAGCCGAGGGAAGAGGCCGCGTTGGCAGCTGCTTTGCCAGACAAAGTACCCTGAGCCTGGGTGAGTGAGGATGAGGAGGATGAGGACGGCTTGGTCATCCACTCTACCAAGTCTTCGATGTGTTGTGGCTCAACACGGCCAGCTGCTGAAAAAAAGGACAAGCGTGTCCCACTGCCACGTACTGATGAGGATGCACCGTGTCCACGACCAGCACTGTTGCCTCTAGACACAGAGCCTGCTTGCCCTCTTTTATTGGCTTGTGCCTCTCCTTGTTGGCCTTCCAGACATACTAATGGCCTGCAGTGAGATGTAGCTGCACAAAGCTGAGATGTATATATATACTGATTATACTGCAGCTAGCAGAATCAACTGCCTGTCTGTAGTATTATTAGTATGAGAACATCAGCAATTGTCTTCAGGAAGCTTTAGGTGCACACTGTGAAAAGGACACAGTACACTAACTGTAAATACTGCAGCTGCCTGCCCATGGTATTAATAGGATCAGAAGAACACCAGCAATTGTCTTCAGGTAGCTTTAGGTGCACACTGTGTAGAGGACACAGTACACAAACTGTAAATACTGCAGCTGCCTGCCTGTGGTATTAATAAGATCAGAAGAACACCAGCAATTGTCTTCAGGTAGCTTTAGGTGCACACTGTGCAGAGGACACAGTACACTAACTGTAAATACTGCAGCTGCCTGCCTGTGGTATTAATAGGATCAGAAGAACACTAGCAATTGTCTTCAGTAGGGATGAGCCGAACACCCCCCTGTTCGGTTCGCACCAGAACATGCAAAAAATTTGTTCAAACACGCGAACACCGAGCATGAATGGGACACGAGCATGAATAATCAAAAGTGCTAATTTTAAAGGCTTATATGCAAGTTATTGTCATAAAAAGTGTTTGGGGACCTGGGTCCTGCCCCAGTGGACATGGATCAATGCAAAAAAAATTTTTAAAAACGGCCGTTTTTTCGGGAGCAGTGATTTTAATAATGCTTAAAGTGAAACAATAAAAGTGTAATATTCCTTTAAATTTTGTACCTGGGGGGTGTCTATAGTATGCCTGTAAAGGGGCGCATGTTTCCCGTGTTTAGAACAGTCTGACAGCAAAATGATATTTCAAAGGAAAAAAAGTCATTTAAAACTACTCGCGGCTAATAATGAATTGCCGGTCCGACAATACACATAAAAGTTAATTGATAAAAACGACACGGGAATTCCCCACAGGGGAACCCCGAACCAAATTTTTTTTTAAAAATGGTGTGGGGTCCCCCCAAAAATCCATACCAGACCCTTATCCGAGCACGCAACCTGGCAGGCCGCAGGAAAGAGGGGGGGACGAGAGAGCGCCCCCCCTCCTGAACCATACCAGGCCATGTGCCCTCAACATTGGGAGGGTGCTTTGGGGTAGCCCCCCAAAACACCTTGTCCCCATGTTGATGGGCACAAGGGCCTCATCCCCACAACCCTTGCCCGGTGGTTGTGGGGGTCTGCGGGCGGGGGGCTTATCAGAATCTGGAAGCCCCCTTTAAAAAGGGGACCCCCAGATCCTGGCCCTCCCCTCTGTGTGAAATGGTAAGGGGGTACAAATGTTAAAAATACAAGAGATAGTTTTTGACAATTCCTTTAATTAAATGCTTCTTCTTTCTTCTAGCTTCTATCTGCTTTCTTCTATCTTCTATCTTCCTTCGGTTTCTTCCTCCATCTTCTTCTGGTTCTTCTGGTTTTTCTGGTTCTTCCTCCTGTGTTCTCGTCAGGCATCTTCCTCCGTGGCGCCTTCTTCCCTTCTTCTTCTCGGGCCGCTCCGCATCCACCATGATGGGAGGCTCCTGCAGTGCGACGATTTTCGTCTTCTGACGGTTCTTAAATAACGGAGGGCGGGGCCACCCGGTGACCCCGACCCCCTCTGACACACTGGGACTTGACGGGACTTCCCTGTGGCATTACTCGTGACATCAGAGGGGGGCGGGGTCACCCATTAGAAGACGAGAAGTGTCACACAGCGGGAGCCTCCCATCATGGTGGATGCGGACCGGCCTGAGAAGAAGAAGGGAAGAAGACGCCGCGGAGGAAGATGCCGGACGAGAACACCGGAGGAAGAACCAGAAGAACCAGAAGAACCAAAAGAAGATGGAGGAAGAAACCGAAGGAAGATAGAAGATAGAAGAAAGAAGATAGAAGATAGAAGAAAGAATAAGCATTTAAATAAAGGAATTGTCAAAAACTGTCTCTTGTCATTTTTAACATTTTTGACACTTTTTTTGTGAAATGGTAGGGGTACTTTTGTACCCCCTTATCATTTCACACAGGGGGGAGGGCCGGGATTTGGGGGTCTCCTTGTTAAAGGGTGTTTCCAGATTCCGATAAAACCCCCGCCCGCAGACCCCCACAACCACCGGGCAAGGGTTGTGGGGATGAGGCCCTTGTCCCCATCAACATGGGGACAAGGTGTTTTGGGGGGCTACCCCAAAGCACCCTCCCAATGTTGAGGGCATATGGCCTGGTACGGTTCAGGAGGGGGGGCGCTCTCTCGCCCCCCTCTTTTCCTGCGGCCTGCCAGGTTGCATGCTCGGATAAGGGTCTGGTATGGATTTTTGGGGGGACCCCACGCCATTTTTTTTTTCAATTTTGGCCGGGTTCCCCCTTAATATCCATACCAGACCTGAAGGGCCTGGTACGGAATTTGGAGGGACCCCCACGTCATTTTTTAAAAAATTTTGGTTCGGGGTTCCCCTGTGGGGAATTCCCATGCCGTTTTTATCAATGAACTTTTATGTATATTGTCGGACCGGCCGCGAGTAGTTTTAAATGACTTCTTTTCCTTTGAAATGCAATTTTGCTGTCAGACTGTTCTAAACACGGGAAACATGCGCCCTTTTACAGGCATACTATAGACACCCCCCAGGTACGAAATTTATAGGAATATTACACTTTTATTGTTTCACTTTAAGCAGTATTAAAATCACTACTCTCAAAAAAAACGGCCATTTTTAAAAAAATTTTTGCATTGATCCATGTCCCCTGGGGCAGGACCCAGGTCCCCAAAGACTTTTTATGACAATACTATGCATATAAGCCTTTAAAATTAGCACTTTAGATTTCTCCCATGGACTTTTAAAGGGTGTTCCGCGGCTTTCGAATTTGCCGCGAACACCCCAAATTTGGTCAATTATGGCTCTCTGTACAGACGGCGCTGTGATTGGCCAGGCATGCGGGTCATAGTGCATGCTTGGCCAATCATCAGCCAGCAATGCACTGCAATGCTGCAGTGAATTATGGGCCGTGACGCACCACTCGATTTTGGCGCGAACGGCCCATAGCATTCTCAATTCGACGAACAACCGAACAGGCGATGGTTGGTCACATGACATAAAAAAAGCTTTCAGAATAGAGAATTAAAATAAATAATTATTAGCAACAACGTGTTTTAAAGCTTCCTACAAATCTATATTTCAAAGCAAATTTTTATTACTTTTTTGTGCACTAACATGGTGTAGGTGGAGTTTAAAGTAGAACTTCAGTCATTTTTTCATCTTTCCATCTATTAAATCCTCTGCCCTTGTTGTTTTAATTTTGAATAGTAAAACGCTTTTTTCTGCCAGTAAATACGTTATACAGCCTACTTCCTGTTTCTTGTCTGGAAAAATGCCTAGGCGTTTGACATCACGCACAGCTCTCTCTCTCACTCTCATGAGAGTTTGCCAGGAAGGGAGGGGGGGATGAGTCATAAGAGGGCCAATCAGGGCTGCAGAGCTGGAGGTGTGTCTCTTTGTGTCTGTGTAAATCCAGAAAGTGAACAGCTAAGTTGATTGCAGCAGAGCTGGAGGTGTGCCTCTGTGTGTCTGTGTAAATCTGGCTGCAATCAGTTAAATTGGTTGCAGCCAGACTCAGTGGAGGGAGAATTCTGCAGCATATTTGGCAAGTACAGAATCGCATTATAAAATAATATGCAAAGTGGTTGGAGGGAAGCTTCAGAAGGCAAAGATGTTTTTATTACAAATTATGTGAGCAGACTGCAGTTCCTCTTTAAGTTGACTGACAATAGCTTTCACTTTGTTCACACTGTAAAGGGATCTGGAGGAAGCTCTGCCAACCACAGGCTGTGTCACTCCCCTCCAGCCTGTGTCTATGGTGTGTATTGACTGGGACTAACAGGAAGGTGAAGCTTCTATCGATCAGACCACATCAGGACCACAATCTTATATCCCACCCCATAGGGTTTAACAATATGAGGACATGAAGTAGAATGGAGGGAGGGGAGTGCCATTTACTATTGTGTATATGCCCACATGTGTGACTCTATAGTCATGTGGGCTGCTGTCATGTACCTGATAGGAGACTGAGTTGTTGAGGTCGGCCTCTCTTATACCTCCTGTCCTGGCCCCACTGAGGATGAGACAGAGGAAGCCGAAGGACAGGAGGGGCACGAGTGCCTGATGAGGATGATTCCGGGCTGGCAGCTTGTCAGAGTTCTGGAGACTGGAGCATGCAGTGATGTGCAGAGCTGGAGCAGGAGAGAGCCAGGCAGGCACCCGAAGGTTAACAGAAGCCAGGATCATAGACAGGAGTAGAGTCTCAGGAATAGCCAGGGTTGTCAGCAGGGTACCAAATCGTAGACAGAGCTGGGTCAGAGGTGAGCAGCAGAACAGGAACAGGATACACAGCCAAGGTCAAAGGATAAGCCAGGTCAGCAACTAGAAGCACACAGGAACAGATCAGGTTACAGGACACAGCTGAAGATCAGCCAGCAAAGGATAGGAGGTAAGACTCCCTTTAAATAGGCCATCTGGCGCCAAGAGGGATTATGCCCACACGCGTGCGCATGCGCTCCCGCAGCTGCGGACTTTCGCACGCGTGCTTGAGCCTGTTAGCCATTCTTAGGGTAACTCTATGCGCTTGCCCACATCTATGCCCCAGATGTCTCACAGGGATTCCCTAACAGCTGCACAGATAAGACAAAGGGGGAAACAAACAACTTCGAAGGGAACTGAAACTGGAGCATGCTCAGTAGATGTCACCAGCTGGCCTACACAATCTAAGGCTGCAGCGGGGATGCAGACAAGGAGGAAGGGAGAGCAAATAGGAGGATCAACCAGGATTTTTGCAGTCTACAGAAAAAAATGCTCTAGTGGTTGAGTGAGTATGAACACAATGTAATATAGCAGGTATTGACAGTTTTTGATGATTTGGGTTTATTGACGTTTTAAACCATGTGGGAGATACAGTATATTTTTACGTTTTACACTGCACAAATGGTCACCCAAACCTTTAGGCTCACTCATTACCTATGTAACCAACACCTTTTTTCAATACTGCAACATTCACTTTCTCACTCACTGGCAGCTCTTTATCCAGTACTGACATACAGCAGCCTACTACTGGCATGCAGTGTTCACTAATGCCTATTTATTTTACATTGCATAAACTGGTTCTATAATTGGGTGTTGGATGGCTTTTGGGGCCTTTGCTCAACTGAGCCCCACAGCAAAAACAGCATATAAGTATGCCTGGCATAGGTGTGCGCAGCCTAATGCATTAGGGTGTGCACCCTTAGGCTCAAACACACATGCATGTGTATGTATCTACATATATATGGCCCCGGCACATTGATCTCCCTGCTAGCACAGTGAAAGAGAAAAGGATAAACACTTCTCTTATGGCAGAGCCAGTAGGAGGGAGAACTTTCCCATGTTCCTGTTGCTACACAGAACGATAACACTAATGCGCATGGGGGTATTAGGGTGTGCCTGGGCACACCCGGCACACCCTGTGCGCACGCCTATGATGCCTGGTACCGACAGCTGAAGAGATTTTGAGACAAAAACGATGTAGGTGTCTCACTACCAGAACATATCAAGATGCACTGTATGTGTCTATAATGTATAAAACACGTATAAAATAATCCTTCCCCTTTACAAACTAAGACACTTATCTGCCTGGCAGGGAGTGCATTTGCCTAAGTATCTGCCCAAAGGGGAAGTCATTGTAGTATACAGTATATACTATCTACCTGGAATGTTATTCAAGCACACACCACATATTTATCAGAAGGTTACTATCTTTAACCACTTAAGGACCAGCCTCGTTTTGGATTTTAGGTGTTTACATGTTTAAAACAGGTTTTTTTGCTAGAAAATTACTTAGAACCCCCAAACATTATATATGGTTTTTCTTCTAACACCCTAGAGAATAAAAAAGCAGTCATTGCAATACTTTTTTTTGCACCGTATTTGTGCAGCGGTCTTAAAAGCGCACTTTTTTTGGAAAAAATTCACTTTTTTGAATAAAAAAAATAAGATAACAGTAAAGTTAGCCCAATTTTTTTTATACCGTGAAATATAATGTTACGCCAAGTAAATTGATACCCAACAAGTCACGCTTGAAAATTGCACCTGCTCGTGGAATGGCGTCAAACTTTTACCCTCAAAAATCTCCATAGGCGACGTTTAAAAAATTCTGCAGGTTTCATATTTTGTGGTACAGAGGAGGTCTAGGGCTAGAATGATTGCTCTCACTCTACCGGTCACGGCGATACCTCACATGTATGGTTTGACCACCGTTTTCATATGCGGGCGCTACTCGCATATGCGTTCGCTTCTGCGCACGAAGCGAACGCATTTATTTTTACACTGTTTTAAAAAAAAAAAAAAATTGTGTCACTTTTATTCCTATTACAAGGAATGTAAATATCCCTTGTAATAGAAAAAAGCATGACAGGACCTCTTAAATATGAGATCTGAGGTCAAAAAGACCTCAGATCTCATATTTACACTAAAATGCAATAAAAAAAAAAAAAAAGTCATTTAAAAAAATGACATTTGAAAAAATGTGCCTTTAAGAGGCATGGACGGAAGTGACGTTTTGACGTCGCTTCCGCCCAGCAGTGTCATGGAGACGAGTGGGCGCCATCTTAGCCTCACTCGTCTCCAGGCACAGGACGGAGACAGATGCGATCGCCTCCGCTGCTACCGATGGCTCCGGTAAGCGGCGGAGGGCACCGGATCGCAGCGGGAGGGGGGCCCCTTTCCCGCCACCGATAAAAGTGATCTTGTGGCGAATCCGCCGCAGGGACCTTTTTTATCTGAAAGCCGGCCGCCGCATGAAACAGGTATACCGGGGTTATGGCAGCTAGCTGCTGCCATAACAACGATTTCCCTGTTCAAAGTTTGGACGTACATCGTCGTGCGGCGGTCGGTAAGTGGTTAGGTGAGGCAATGATCCTGGATACTCATGTTACAGGATGGCAATACCTAGTAGCATATAAACCATTACGATAAATATCTACCTCAATTCTCCATTGGGCTATGCAGTTTGTGCGCCGAGATAATGCAGCTAAATACACACTGAACCAGTGCTGTATTTAGGCCTAGGCCGACAAGGCCCGGGCCTAGGGCGGCACTTTGTGTGGGGGCGGTGAAAAGTGCCCCCCCCACCCGCCTTCCCGAGTCTCGGATCCCGCGGCCTTCTCCCGCACAAATGTAGGCTCCAGGCGGCTGGCTTGCTGTGGTGTGACGGGCGTGCTTGGCGGAGGGGAGCGACTCGCGCCCCCATAAGCGGCCGGTGACTGGCTGCATGTAATTTGGACAGGCGAAGCCTAAAGTTCTGCCTTCTACCCTCCTCCGTTCGGATGTCACTGCATCGCTTGTCTCCCCGACGGGGTCTGTCTGATGACAGGAGGAGGAGAAGGAGGAGGAGAGAGAGAGAAAGAGAAGCACAAGGGGAACACCCCTAGTCATTCATTTCAATGGGCAGGAGCAGTTTAGGAGCAGTGTATACACCACTCCAAAGATGCTGCTTGCAGGAGTTTTTTAACGTCCTGCCAGCGCATTGCCTCAATGTGAAAGCACTCAGGCTTTCACACTGAGACTGCAGGGGAGCCGTTTTTCAGGTGCTTTACAGGCGCTGATTTTAGTCCAAAAGCACCTGAAAAATGCCTCAGTGTGAAAGGGGTCTAAAGGTGGACTATTTAATGAGTTTATAGCATGGATCACTTTATTGCAATATCATGATCTGTATATTAATGACTTTTACTGAATGTGGACTGTTTAATAAGTTTGTATTGATTTCAGCGTGTGCAAAGTGCTCCATGCATGCTGAAATCAATGCAAACTCTTTAAAGAGGTTAAGGCTGCACTGATTGCCACTGATTAGGCGGCACTCTTAAGCTGCACTGATAAGGCAGCACTGATATGCTACAGTAATGGGCACTGATGAAGCCACACTGATGGCCACTGATAACCTGCACTGATGAGGCTGCATGGATGGGCAGTGATGAAGCTGCATTGATGGGGCCTAAAAAGGAAAGGGGTGTGGTTTGCAGATGACAGGACGGTACTTAAACTGAAAGGGGTGTGACCTAGACAAGAAGGGTCATATTTAAATTAGGGATGCATGGGTTTAGTCAGGCCTAGGGCAGCACAAAACCTTAATACACCACTGCACTGAACTGCAGATTACAATAACATGAATTACATATAGGTTTTTATTATTATTGACCTATAACTCTGGAGCAGTCAAATCAAGCTCAAGGAAAAAAATACCAATGCTGAAATCAAAAGTCTCAGAAATCTTTCTTTATTTGAAGTTTAAAATGTCAATTCTGCTTTCTTTTCTTTTTTTTTTTTTTACAGAACTTGATGGCAGAACATTGACATGTAATTCTAAGGCATGTAGTCTTGCACTTACAGAAATAACAGAGGGCGGAGTCTGGAACCAGAAAACATGGCCCTATTTTTTTAGACTGATATTTAGTGCAATTGAGTAAACAAGGATTACTTCCAGACGTTGATTTTATGAAACAGGGCAGGCAGCTTTACAAGGTGGATACTGGGATGAAAGTTCAAGCTACTAAGCAGTTAGGCTATGTTGCCAGAGTTACAATTAATGCAATATGTTACAAAAACTATTGAGTACTATCCATAATACTTTTTATTATTTGCACTGACATACAAATTTTCAGGGCAAGCTTTTTCAAGCAGTCAGCAGGGGGGGGGGACACCCCATAAGCATGTCCTGAAAATTTGGATGTTATTGCAAATGAAAAAAGTATTATAGATAGTACCCAATTGCTTTTGTTGCAAGCGCACTAATATGGCTACACCCACCTCAAGAATGCAGTATGTTCATATTTTACCGAAGTATACTTATATTGCAATGTATTTATTATAATGGGGAAAAAATATAAAAATACATTTTCTTATTGCTGTATGTATTCCTGTTTGGGGGATTTTTCCCCACTCTTGGTGGTAACTTTAGCAGGAAATGAAAGCAAAGCTCTCTAATGGGGATACAGGCATCAACTAGGATTTAAAATTTCCCCCTGAACTCAATATTATGTAGCTAGGTGCTTGGCAAAGAATGGAGAGTGAGAGAAACACTAGCTGCAGCTGCTCTCTGTAGCTACTGCCCTGCAGTGCTGAATTGGTTAACAGCTATATCAGAAAGAGGAGGGAGCTGCTGAGAAAATAGAGTTCAAAAGACTGGGTCAGGAGGCACTGCACTGTGGAAACTGTGGTCCGGAGGAGAAAGATTCTACTGTAATCAAAAGCTTTTTGAGCTTTTGAGGGAGACTGCCACGAGGAGGGGTAAGAGCTGCATTTTCTCAAACTTTACATGACACAGCTTCCTATTGCCATGAGACTGGAGAGTGCACGTCCCTGTCCAGTGTGCACAACCACTGCTGTATAATGGTGGGCTCAGCGGGATCCGGAGTGCTGAATCCAGGTGTGCTGACAGCCAGAGTCACCTGAGTGCAGAGCAGAGAGTGGACTAATCATTGTGTGTGACTGAATGGTGAGCTGCAATATCACTGGAACTGGAGAGCCGCTGCTGGGGGGATTCACTATCTGCTGCTAGAGAGACTAAGCCCTTAAAGAACTGACCATACAGCAACCTAGTGGCATTATTGCTGTCTGCAGGCTTGACTGCAACTATTCTCATGTGCACCAATGGTGCAATTGGGCCCCAATGCTGGCCGGCTGAAAAGTTAGGACTAAAGACTGTACTTTTACAGCTGCTACACCTTCACCTATTGTTTGTGCTAAGAGGTACCTCTCAAAGGACATCGCACAACATCCTAGCTATTCTACTAGAGTGAAGTCTAGACTAGTTATAATATTAATATTCACATTGCAGCTAATGCTTATATGCACCGTTTAATGCTGACTTTGCTAATTTATGAGGTCTAGTGGTTCAGAACTTTATTCTATGTTACCTTGGCACAGTGATTATAATGTCCAGTGGGCTGTGTCTGAACCTGCCTACTGTGTGCTCATTTATGCTCAAACCACCATTTATTCTAGCCCATACTAATACATTGAGTTCATTTATCACTAAACGGTCTTGTTTCTATTTTCTGGTGCTAATTCACAGCCCAGTTAAGGGTATATATAATCGTATTCTTATAAGTGCTTGAAGTAACTTTCATTTAACCAGGTGTGCCAGAGGTGCTGAGTGTGTTCTTGGAGTCAAGGCACAGAACAGAGAGCCCAAATGGTCAAGTGGCTTCTGCAGGGGTAGCACTACATTTATATACCATTTACTGTTTTTTTTCTATCCCAGTTGATGAGAGATGGTAGGAAGCACTGTTTCTAGCTAGTCTACCAAATCAAACAAACGTGTCCTTCTTTCCATGTAGAGATGATTGCTCTACAATTCACTGTGAAATAGAAATAAATTGAATCAGATAATTTTAGCATGGTCACAGATACTTTTAGCAGGGTCACTATTTTGGGATTCTATGGATGTGATTGTCCAAATTCTCTGGAAATCTCACAATTAATTAATTCTATGAATAAGCAAAGTGCAATAGAACAAAGCTGAATTCTGACTGGTGTTTATGAATTTCTGAACATTATCCACCCTCAATGCTGTTTTCTTTGTTTTACTCAATAAACCTGGATGCCTTTGTTTGCAGTTTCTAGTCTAGTCCACGCAATTCCATATCTATTGACTAGTTGTTTTGTCTGTTTGTATAATGCTATTTACCTAGGGTCTCACATAACCCAGCATGAATTGTAAAAGTAACATGTCCATGTAAGGTATCTATTAAAAAAAAAAGCGTATCAGTGAAGTCATTTACAGGAAAAAGCTAAAGGTCACCCACAATTCAATGAGATCTTCAAGCAATGACTAAGTATAACCTTTACACTGTGGTCAATACCAGCTCACTGAACAAATATTACTCAAAAAAATGGGAAAAGTGACTTCACTAAAAGCTTGTTAACCATATAAGTAAACACTTATTTCATAGGCAAAGTCAATGGAATCTAGAATACTTATTCTCCAATTTAATAAAGTATGTACACCTTTTTAAAAAACAGTGTATACAAAGTATCCCCCTGGTGTGGGTCACCTTTTATCAAGCATTCACTGACATGGATGCATTAATTATTGCCTGTAAAATACCTGGAAATTAGTTTTATCTACCTTATATGATAACAGGTGTCAGAAGAACTCCTTAGGGTACACATGCCACTGGAATTGAGAATTTGGGGTCCAAGGAAATAATGGCACAAGGGAACTCCATATACCTCATCTTTATAGCATAACTTTAAAGTATCTGTAAACCTACAAATAAAAGTCAATACATTTGAGGAATTCCAAGCACCCATACCTAGATGTAGAGATTTAGTGATTTCAAAGAGGACACAGAAGATCAGTAGGAATGGGATGCAACAAAGGATGAGAAACTAATATTTTAATGAAAAAATAGTCATTTTTATAATACCCAGTATTTTATGATTATGTGTGTTTATAGATAGCTGTCAGGTCATTCAAGTCAATTCCTTTTCTGTGTCATTTGTTATTTTTTTCTTACTGAACTCACTAGCGCATGTACACTGTCTGCCACATTCCCTGCTTCTGAGCAGTGCCAGAATCTGTTGGAGTACCTTCCCAGGATTGCCGTTTCACAATGTCTTTGCTGCCATTACCACAAATGCTCAGCACAGGAGTTATGTCTGCAAAGAACTAACTACAAGAATCAATTCAAAACAAAAGGATTTACTTCCATTTTAAACAAAGGTGACCAACCAAGGTGAAAAATCATAAATATAGTGACAGTAAAATATAGTAATAAATATTGCAACACTCACAAAGGCACTCTAGATACACTTACAGTTTTTTAAACATATTTTACTAATAATATGTAGATATAGATTTTTGTTCTTCTTGTTGTACTACAGTTAAAAAAAGGATAAAAGATAGGTTCAATTAGAAAAAAAATGTCGATAATAATGATGAAAAGAACAAATAAGAAACTATGAAAAGTTTTTTTTTAATGAAAAGTGATGACATGTAAAAAAAAAAAATAGTACCAAGAAGATTTTTTCTGAATCAAATAAGCAAAATGCCTCTTGCACTCATATGTTTACAATTCACTTTGGCTATGATTGATTTACATGCATTTACCAACTGTGATGCAGACATAGTGGCACTACATAATTCATTAAGTGTAAATCATCTTCAAACACTAGTATGTTGTCCTTTGGGTGTATGATAATAAACTATTCATTTTCTCAGCATTCTCAGGTACACACTGGATATACAGGGTACCCATCAACAACATTCTAGCTTACATTTTAGTGAGTCAATGAGAACAATGCTTTCTATCTGAATATTATTTTAAAATAGCGCGCTTTTGACATTTTTTAAAGTGCAACTAAAGGCTTCTCTATGATAGTCTAAAAAAATACCAAATTCAGGTACTATGCTTAAGCTTAAAAACAAAACAAAACAAAAAAAAAAACAATATTTTACCTTACCTTGCATGGCTGAGCTAAATCCTCCTTCATTTGTATCTCACATGTTCCCCCTCCAGGACACTGCAGCTCACAGTCAGAAAGTTTCAGCAACTTAGGCGATGCTGTCAATCTAGAGATGGTAGGACTAGGTTTTATCAGGTGCTGATTGACAAGCTACAGGCATCAGCAGCAACATTTTTCAAATTTCATTGTTGTGCAAGCAGACACAGAGTACATGAGAGTGCCAAAGAGAGTGCAAATACGCTTATAAATAAGTGCATATTATTTTTAATGGGAGGTCAATGTTCTACTTTAATAGCTGGTTAACAAATTCACATACATTCCTTGCAAAGGGGGGAGGGGGGGGGCAGGAAATATGCAGGATAAAAACCTGACAGCCACCTCTCTCACACAACACATGACAGCATAATTTAAAGTACCACTTTAGGTAGAAATATAAGAACATTTTACATTTTTACCGTCTGAAATATTTTTTGCACAATGAAGAAGGAATAGGACTATTGAAAATGTTTATAACTAGTGACCACCCACTATACAAAAATACCCAGAATGATCAGGAAAATAACCTACAATGCTCCATTCTTGAGCTAGTAAGCAGGGATTGTTTTCATTTTCAGTGAGGCCTATCCCCTGGGTGGTTGTTGGGTGGGGACAGTACCCTTTTATAAAGTGTGGTGGGTGGAGCTCTGGTCAGATGGCAGTAGGTTTCCCATGGCTTACATCATTTAGATTTGTGACCTGTGCAGGAGAGTGCATGTCAGGTCTTGGACTTGAACATGGGACCTCTGCTGTATTTGGCAATTACTCTTTTCTCTGAGCTACTTGAGATGCTGGACAGTACCCTGTCTGATTCATTGGACAAACCTGCCTTGTGCCTTGACGTCTGCTGAACCTTGAACTCTTTGCTCCTCTCATGAACTTCCTGATTTAAGCTATGTCTCTGCACTTCCCGTTTGCAAGATTATTGTGCTCTCTCCAGCCAGCCAATATCTCGCTCTTGTCTTCCCTGCTGTCGTTGATATTTTTGCTACCACTCGTTACCAACCTTTGCTTCTGCCTAATCCCAACCTGCAGCCACTTGTTACTGACCCTTGTCTTATTTACTGATTATGCTTCTGTTTTATCCTTACCTGCTATATTTGCTACTGGACCCCAGCTTGCTCACCTCCTGGTGGGGTGATCCTGAGGACTGCGACCTGGTACTAACAAACAGCAAAACCCACCTCCACCATCAGGAGCTCTGGTGAACACTGGTTAGTACTTAGACCCTGCACCTCAGGTGAGCCTGCATCATCCGCCAGGCAGATAGATGTTTTTGGCCAGACAGAATAATCTGGCCAAAAACATGGAGACTGCTATAGCAAATGCAGTGGTTCTTTTCAGGCAGCAAATTGCAGAGCAGCAGGAGTTTGGTCTTACCTACCAAGAAAAATTTGCCAGACTGGAAAGTGTGGTGTAAGGGCAACAGGAGGAAATCCATGCTCTGCAGAAGCAATTGCTGGACCTACGTTACCAAGAGGATGATAAAGCATACATGCCTCACCCATCCAAGTTTAATGGAGACCGCCACCATTACAGATATACATATATTTTCAAATGCGATCCGCCGCATTCACTTCTGAAAAACAGAAGGTAATGTTTGTTATCAACCTCATGACTAGGGAAGCTCTAGCTTGGGCCTCCCCTTATATAGAAAGAGACCGTGACACTCTAAATAATTTAGAGACTTTTGTGACCACAATGAATCAGGTTTTTGATGATCTCAGCCGCTGCGCTACTGCTGAAGCAAAGTTGCATAGTTTGCAGCAGGGTAAACGCTCAAATTCAGATTCAAAATATCACTTGCAACCCTGCAGAGCAAAAAAGTCAGTTCCACCAAGGAAAGGACTTTCTGAACAGGTAAAAAATGAGCTTGCCAGAGTAGAGACTCCTAATTAGGGTTGAGCCGAACAGCCCCCGGTTCGGTTCGCACCAGAACCTGCGAACGGACCGAAAATTCGCACGAGCGTTAGAACCCCATTGACGTCTATGGGACTCGAACGTTCAAAATCAAAAGTGCTCATTTTAAAGGCTAATTTGCATGGTATTGTCCTAAAAAGGGTTTGGGGACCCGGGTCCTGCCCCAGGGGACATGTATCAATGCAAAAAAAACTTTTAAAAACGGCCGTTTTTTCGGGAGCAGTGATTTTAATGATACTTAACCACTTCAGCCCCGGAAGGATTTACCCCCTTCCTGACCAGAGCACTTTTTACAATTTGGCACTGCGTCGCTTTAACTGCTAATTGCGCGGTCATAAAAGATAAAAGTGTAACCCTGCGCTTACCCAACAAGGAAGCAGCTCACACAACAAATAAGGATTTTGTCAAATTACAAATGCATATACAAGTGTAGCGCTGTAGGTTAAAAAGCTTGTAAAATAATAGAAATAAAGGAAAAACGTCTGTGTCAAACAACCATAGTTGCAAATTATGTTAACTTCACAGATAAATAAAATAAACAAAATCAAGTCTCTGATGTTTCTTCAGATGTTTTTAAAGGTTTGAAGAGGACTGATGTTAGTCCAAAGGTATATATAGTTCCTTATTCACCATGTGGATAATACATGCAAAAGAGTGATGGACCCTCCACATAAGGAAAAATGAAGGCTTACCAGAAGGATTGAACTCATAAGAACATACGTTCAATGAGTCAATCAAGCTTGTAACCCCAACGGGGTAATCAAAGAGAAGAACCTAGCGACTGGATGGTGGTAAAGCTTCAGTATATGTCCACACTTCTGACGGAACT